>JALLBH010000028.1:0-86601 GCA_036940005.1 Skeletonema menzelii
TAAAGGACACAAATTTTGTGCGGCTGCGCACTAGCGCACTATAATCAAAAGCCTAAGCGGACCGAACACCGAACCTTCTTGCTTGATATAAGTACTCTAACCTACCGCAGTCTTCCGACTTCCTTCCTTCCTTTGTTGAGAACAAACATCATCGTATTCCTCTCTGCTATTGCAATAGGGAAATCATCAGCAGTCTGCTAGTCTTTATCTGCGGCGCAGCTTCAGCACAGGAAATCAGTTTCAAAGATCCACCGCGTGGCTGCGCCTCTCTTCCACTTGTTTCGCTTTTGTCATGATGTCAACTCATCAGTCACCATTTGGCCGAACCCGTCAACTGCCACGAATGAGCTCACCACAATTCCCAGCATCAGATGATAACACTGCAACTAGCTACTCATCTTCCAAAAGCAGTACAATCAGTGGAGGTGTAGATGGGAGCTGCATCGTAGGTACCTCCAGCAAGAAAGCTGACATCAAGATAGAAGGCAAGCTTCAAAAAGACATCACCAATAGAGCATTATGTAAAAAGGCTCAGATGGAGAATGATGCAATGGTGTATTTGGATGGACCTCAGATTTATACTTGTGGACAGTGTCGAACACATTTGACGAGTCATGATGATATTATTTCAAAGAGCTTTCATGGTAGACATGGTAGGTCTTGTGCGCTTGTGACATAGCTCCGATCTTGCTTTGTTTCTATACTGCTTGAAAATGTTGATACCAATATATGTTGATTGAATTGTGATATTTACAAGGCTACTGTCCCTGTAGATGCTTTCCACTTTCCTGGTTACATTCATCACAATGGAGAGTTCAGCACCATTGTCGCCGTGCTTCTTGTGCTTGCACGTGTACTCATTTCAAAGGATTTTTCTCTCATCGCGGTATCACACTTGCCTTCATACAACAGGACGTGCATATTTGTTTGATCAATGTGTGAACATTGTCACTGGCCCACCAGAAGATAGGTAAGTAGTTAGGACTTGTCCTTTGACTATTCATGAAGCCTGAGGATTCTAAGATCCCTCTCATCATCCACCGCGATCCTTACCCATTCCTACATCCATGACTTCTGCATAGAATTCTCATCACGGGGTTGCATTCCGTATGTGATATAAACTGCAAGCGATGCAACACATTAGTTGGATGGACGTACGCAAGAGCCTACGAACCCAGTCAAAAGTACAAGGAGGGAAAGTTCATTATTGAAAAAATTCATTTGCATCTGGAAGAGAGTGACTACTATGATGTAGACAGACCAGCTGGAGAGAGGGCGGATAAGTGGCGCAAGCGGAGTATGAGTTGGGGGAGCGAGCGCAGCTTGAGTGTGGGATCTTATGGAGATGCATTTTCAAGGAGTGGCAGTGGCAGCGTTGCAGGAAGTCCTCCATACTCATCTTCGTATCGCTGCCCGCAGTCACCACCTACAGGTCGAAGGCACCGACATGATGGTTCTTCCAACGTCCCTCCTTTATCACCACGGTCGCCGAGTCAAATTATTTACGAATATCGAAATGATGAATAGATATGAGAACCGAAGTGTTAGCACTGCTCAACATATGAAAAGTGTAAATCTCTTGAATCAAGACGTGCACAGTGTCGTATGAAAGTCCTTTCGAAGAGAGTCCACTGAAGCTGACAACCAGGTTGTGATATTGAGCTTCCACTGATTGTTTAAAATAGAAACTAGTAGTCGAAACAGCAGACATATCAAACGTCCGAAGTGAGTTCTACTATGCAGTTTACTGTCTATCTCTAACCTCTTACTTTGACATTCCGACAAGAGTATAATTCTTCAACTCCAGTCCCAAGCTCTTCATTGCCTTGCTAACCTTGGGATTTCCCTCCTCTACCATATGAGATTGTTCAGTAAGACATATTCCTTCATAAAATTTTCGCATTTGACCAGCAACAATCTTCTCCAAAATTTCTGGTGGCTTATTTGTCCCAGTCATCTTCTCCATTAGAATCTCTTTCTCCTTATTCACAACATCTTCTGGAACGCTCTCGGGATTCAGATAAGTAGGTTTTGCTGCAACTACATGCATAGCCAATTTCTTTGCCGCCTCTTCTGCCTTTTCGATATCTGTACCAGATGTTACTTCGACTTCCACCACTGCCGCGGCACTTCCACAGGTAGAATTGGGTGCACGTCCATGAACATATCCTGCCATTACAGATTTGTCAGACGATGCCTCCATGATAATCATTGAATCTACTTGAATGTTCTCTCGAATGGCAAGAATGGCATCATTGAGACTTTCTTTAAGTACTTGTCCTTTGCTATCTTTCGCAGAAGCCATGAATGCATTGACGTCGACATTATCTCCACTAGCATCTCCTGCAGTAGCTGCATCGGCAATTTCCTGAACAAAGGTTGAAAATGTCTCACTCCTACTTGCAAAATCTGTCTCACTTGCAACTTTCACAATACTAGCTCTACCTCCCTCTATTTTCACCCCAACGAGACCTTCGAGTGCTTCTCTTCCAGCAACTTTGGATGACGCCTTGGCAGATCCATATTTGCGTAACCACTCTTGTGCCTTTTCTAAATCATGATCCACCTCGGGTGTGGATAATGCCTTTTTACACTCCATCATTGGCGCTCCAGTTAATTCACGCAGTTGCTTTACTAGTTGGGCTGTAGATGGTTTGGTGGCAGTTGAAAATGACTGGATATAGTGCGTTTTGTTGTTGTTTCGGTGCGATGGTGTTGATGCAGACACATTTGGTACAGAAGACGCAGCAGCAAGAACAGATGCACATCTTGTGTTATTGGTGGCTACAATTCTTGCACCACTGCAAGAACGGAGTCCAACTCTAGATAGAAACATTATCGATGTAGCTTGGAGTTATGTTGAAGGGTATTGCTGGCTCAGTCCTACTTGGAACCAAGCAATGCCATGAGATGAATATGCTCTTTGGACTTTGGATATTGATTGTGTGTGTGCGGTGAGCAATGAGGAAGAGGGAAGAGGAGAAGAAAGAAAAAAGGGGAATTTCCCACGGACAGACATCAGAAAAAAATCAGGTCAAAGGGAGCCAAAGCATGAATTACGTCGAGGGAATGATAGACCCATTTCATCTACTCAGCAAAGAAATCATTGATTGTGTTGATTGAATTTAGTGGCAAAAAACCATCTTGATGGGAGGGGGAGCAGAGCATATTGATGTATCGTTTGCACTCTCAAGTCCCACTCTAACTGCAGTAATACGAAACGCCCATAAATTCATCTCCCCCTTTTATTCTATATTTTCTCAAGATTGTGTTATTGTATACCATAACTCTCTCTCTCTCTTTCTTTCTATCTATTTACGCCTCATCTTCCGCATCCATATATAAACTAGCATCAAATCCCTCAATCGGCGGAGTCAACAACGGAATCGGCCTCGAATCCGGAGGACCCCACCTATCATTAATCTTGAACGCCGCCGCCCTCCATTTTCCATACACAGTCTGTTTACTCTTCGTTGATCCTCCCTCTATCTCTATGGGTGTATCCCCAATCTCACCCTCCTTGGGTAATAATTTCATGGCATGTCTCTTCATACGTATTTTCACCGCAAGGTCATGATTGTGTTCATTATGTCGTTTAAAACATCCAATCACATGATTCCGTCCAATAGTGGCACGAATGGCCATTTCTTCCTCGGAAACTTTGGGTGGTGGTGTGATGGGAGTATCGTACGCCTTGGTCATTAAATCGACTAGACGGTTGGTTTTGGCCTCCTTGGCGGCCAGTTTGGATGCCGAGGCTCCCTTTTCTTTTGTTTTGACTTTCTTTTGGGCTGTTTTGGGTTCTTCCGAGGAGGATTTGGCGGCGGGCATGGCTTGATGAAGTGTGGGTGTGGAGGATATGGAGCGGAGGAGTGTTGCTGTATGATGTCGCTGATGATGGCGGAGGAGGAGCGATTGTATCGTTATCATTTTGTGCATTGCCATCGTTAGTGTTCTGAAAAACTTTAGAAGAAGCGCAGCAGCTAATAAGTATTTGTATACCGTGGGCAATAGAAGCAGTGGCTATCAATTAAGGGCAATTGTTGTTGGCAGCGTTTGTGTAATATGATAGATATTGTGTCACCGACATCAAAGAGCTAGCACCATGGAGGACACGACGTAGTAAAATATCGATTTTTTTTATTTTGTTTGGGCGACGACAGACGGCGGCAGCTTTTGCTTTTTGCTCTTTGCCACCAATCTCACTTTGTTCTTTCAAACCTTCTACTACCACCATAATCCAACTACGCCTGCCCTACACTCCAACAATGGGCGGCCACTCACATCGAGCCGGAAAGCTCAAACAAACCAACAAAAAGAACAAACGAAGCACCGCCTCCAAACGAAGTAAAAATAGACTTCAGGGAGGCAAAGTTGCCGGCACTAGCAGCGGTGGACGCAAATCACTCAAAGCTTCTACAACCAATGAAGGTTCGGCCAAGGCCAATCGATTAAATGCCGCAAAGCAAAAGAGAGACGCGTCGAAAAAGTCACTGTTGCAGGCTCGTCGTGGATTACTTGCCTCTGTGGCATCATCTGTGGGTATATCCGCATCGAAAGCGTTATCTACCCCACCTCCACGAGTTGTGGGTATCATTTCCTTATCCGAACAAGAAAGCGAATTGGAAGAGTGTGTACGACAGTTTATCGTTGGAGGTGCTGATAAAGTCATTGCATGTGCGAGTGATGGGACAAGTCGAACTGTTACCGCGGCATACAGTGCGCATGCCAAGGGTGCACAGCCACATTTGACACTCTTGACCAACTCGACGTCGTTTCATCCGCAATATGCATCGAGTTACAGTGAAGAAGATGCATCGGTCAATGCGGCACTTGATCTCTGCCGTGTTTGTGACTTGGTGTTGTTCTTGGTGGATAGTAGTTCTGTCACTTCGTCAATGGCCATTCATGCGAGTACTGGTGGACGAGGTAGTAGTGTTGGAGGAGGAATGAGTATCGCTGCCACATCCATCAAAACTTCTGCCAATACGGCACATTTGGACCATTTGATTAGTGAGCGTGGTGATCGGATTTTGACAGCGATTAAGGCACAGGGTATGCCTACACCTGTTACCTTGATTGTTCATAAGGAGATTGATGGGGATGGTTCTCCTCAAGCTATTGGTGGTGGAATCATTGATTTGAATGCACACGATGCAATGGAGGATGACGATGATAACGAAGAAGATGAATACGAAGAAGCCATGTCTATGGGAGTTACAACTCATCGATCCTCCAAATCAATTCGACGTACGCATATTCGTCGTCGGGCTGAGTTGAAGAAGTACATTTCACGGTTTGCAACTACTGAGTTTGGTGAGAATTCCAAGGTGTTTGAGATTGATATTGCAACAGGAACAACTACAACTGGAAGTGGAGATTTGATGGACGATATTGCAAGTGTAAATACTAGTGCCACAAGTACTATGACAACGAAAACACAATCAGAGACATCCTGCGCTGCACTGATTCGTATGTTATGCACTATGTCAGCGTCTGGAACAAGCTGGGTAGCAGACTCCTCCCGGCCCTTTCTCATTACGGATGGAAGTGACAGCGCTCCGTGCAAAGATATCAAAGCAGTCCAATATGATGAAATGACGCAAGAGTTGAAACTCACGGGATATATTCGTGGGAATAGTCCTTGGAATGTCAACCACTTGGCTCACGTTCCTCATCTTGGGACATTTGCTGTGAAACACATCAAATTGGCAGGGCTAGGTGCTAATGGTGATCAATTGCCCCCAATTGTTGCAATGGGAAGGAAGCAACGCGTTAAGAAGAATGATGACAACGTAACCATGAGCAGCAATTCTTCATCAGATGATGGCATTCTGCTGGCAGAATCTAATTCAGAAGAGCGTGAATCATTAGAAATGTTTGCATCACCTGATGCTTTGGAAGGAGAGCAGAATCTTATTGGGTTTGATGAAGATGGCTTTGATTTAGATGGTGATGACTTGAATGATGCCAACGATAAAAAAGGTGACGTTTTTCAACCAGGTACGTCACGTCCTGCTGGTTGGTCCGACTACCAATCCGCTTGGCTTGATGCCATTGGTGAAGATGAGGAGGACGCGGAAGATCGTGGAGAATTAGCATATGCTCTTAACAAGAAGAATGGAGATGCGACTACCGTTGGAGGTGGTGATGCGTTCATGGACGACGATGATGGTGTTAATGCCGAAGAGAAACGAGCACTGCTTGCTCAACGCAAACAAGATCGCCAAAATGACCTTCAGTTCCCTGATGAGGTGGACTATGAAGAAGAAGGGTCGGCACGTGACCGATATGCACGTTATCGTAGTCTCAAGAGTTTCCGAAAGAGTTATTGGGATCCCAAGGAAAATTTGCCAGATTCGTATGGTGCTGTGTACCACTTTAGCAGCTTCAAGGCAACACAGAAGGATGTGATGCTCGAAATGAAAGAAATGAGTGATATTGTGATGAAGAAAGGTTGTGGTGTTGGAGTTTCTTCCATCAGAGATGGTGATGCAGCCATGGACGATTCCGAAGATGAGGAAGAAGCGGCCATTGCACGAGCTTGTGTCCCTTCAGGTGCTTATGTCACTATCACTCTAGCAGGGGTGTTTTCACAGTCCTACGCTCGACTCTCTCCAGACACGATACTAACTGCAGTATCTCTCCTACCTCATGAAAACAAGGTTTCTGTCCTTCACATGGGTCTTTCTCAGTCCGTAAAATGTGAGAATGATCCTGAGGTTCCAATCAAGAGCAAGGATGTCCTCACCTTCCGATGCGGATGGAGGACTTGGCAGGGACGCCCAATCTTTTCCCAAAACAACTTGAATAGTGACAAGCACAAGTTTGAACGGTACATGCCGACAGGAGGTGCCTTCTTTGCCTGCACAGTCTTTGGACCAGTGACATATGCACCTTGTCCCGTCCTCGTGTTCCGTGAGGCAACAGAGAGTGAAAGCCTTGACAATAAGAGACGAGAGTTTTTAGCTCATGGTTCTATGCTCGGTGCTGATGCAGATAGGATCGTATTGAAGAGAATTATCCTGACAGGATATCCTACCCGAGTCCATAAGAGACATGCCACAGTCAAGTACATGTTTTACAATCCTGATGATGTCAGGTGGTTCATGCCAGCAGGCTTGACAACCAAACATGGATTGCAGGGAAATATCCTCCAGAGTGTGGGAGATCATGGTGTGATGAAGTGTCTGTTCAATGCTCCCATCAAGCAGCACGATACTGTCTGCCTTTCCTTATACAAGAGAATCTATCCCAAGTTGGCACCTACTGGGGACGAGGAAGGACAACATCTTGTTGTCTTGTAACCGTTTTACATGGGGTATCTGCTTTAGTTCGATAATAAATAGAAGGTTAACTTTATTGGCTAATTGCAATTCAGAGACTCTAGTGTAAGAAAGTTTGATTTACCAGAGGTACATTAATGCTCAAATCATTCAGCTTTTCCTGCCCTCCGTCTCGTATTATCTCTGCCACCTTCATTCTAGTATAAATAATAAACATGCTACATCATCGTCTCCTATATCCTCACAATTATAACTCCTTCGTTGGTGGCAAATCTGGCAAATAAACACCAAATCTTTTCTTCATTGCCACTCGTTGACTGCTGAATTTATCATCTGGTGAGAAACGAGCAGGGTGTGCACTTTCTGTCACTTTCTTTTCTGGGTTAAATTTCTGTTTTGTTGTGCAGGGTGTTGTCGTGTTATGTTATCAACAATTCAAGTTTGAAGCAAAGATGAAGTTTTAAGAATGAATACCAAAGAGGATAGAAACAAGAAAAACTGATGGGTTAGAATGGAAACATAATTGGAACATCAAATGTTGTAGATTCAGATAGGCTCAGGAAAATATTGCGTATAGTCAAGATGAGCATCGCCATTGAACATAAAGTTCTCGGACTGGTGCCAGCATCTAAAGTCTCTTCATAACCAAGTCATGTTTGATGTTCATGTCATCCACTCGTAGACACGTGTTGATAGACATCAATTTGCAAACCTTGGGTGATGTGATGTTACATCAAGAAGATCAGGATAGGTACACACCTTGAGAGTATAAACCCGATTGCCCTTCTCGTCTAGATAGTACATAAGATGCATCTTGGGCGGTCTATTGTATTGTTGGGCGTGCGGTGGCGTTGTCTACGCTTCTTTGTCGTTGTCGGCGTTATTATGGTCGAATTGTAAGTAGCAGCGCAAATTTACAGATGGCTTTCGATCTGGGAGATGGGAGAAAAAGAGGAAAGAGAGGTCTTTTATGTGAAGGCCAGACCACCCGACCGAGAAAAATATCTCATTTTTCAGATCGCACATCGTCTCGCTCTTCATTGTGTTGGTCGGTGCCTGTTATTACTTCCCATTCTTCATTGTCGGTGCCTAATCTCCTGTGGAAAAGGATTCTATCTCTTCCCATATCATCTACATATCATCCATCCGTTTCATTTTTCGTTTCAGAAGTGACGGTCTTGTGGGTAACTAATTCTCGAACAATACACAAGATACATCGAAGATTGAATTTATTTGAAATCAAAAAAGATTTTGGCTTGTAGATAGTATATAATTCACAAACGGACTAGTTGTGGAGCTAAATCACACCCGTAACCCAAAATAATACCTCACGATACAATACACAAAATATCCATCATGAGCAGCGTCGGCGTCCCAATAAAACTTCTCTACGAAGCCGAGGGCATGAAAGTCACCGTTGAATTAAAATCCGGTGAAATCTACCGTGGGCTACTCCTCAACGCAGAAGATACAATGAATATGACATTAACAGATGTAGTGCGTACGGCAAGGAATGGACAAGTTTCGAAATTACCCACTGTGTATTTACGGGGGAGTGGGGTACGGTTTATTGCCTTGCCGGATTTGTTGAGGAATGCTCCGGCGTTTAAGAAGGTTGCTAGTATGAAGGCTAATATGGAAGCTGAGAGGGGGAGTGGTGGAGTGAAACGAAAGAGGGAGTAAAGATAGTGCAGTTGAGATGCTGCTGATGCTTTCTTTCACATGTTTTCTGAAGAAGAGGATAGACAATGAGATTGGGGAGTGGGCAAATTTGCCATCAAGTGAGTTGATGGCAGTATTCCTCTCCCTCATCAGTAACCAGAACATAATATGATTGGAAAAGCATCCGTGGACAAAGTTGACGAAGCAACTGTTTTGATAAATGTCTCTACATAATGTATTCATTGATTCTTCAGATCAATTTCTTCTTCTCTCCCTCCCCTTCCACTCACGGCCACTCACTACACTCTTCTCATCAGATAGGGCTCTACACAAAACTATTGTTATTATATATTTTGCTTTCTAACTGATATTTAAACAAGTTCAATCACTGCCATCTTGGCATTATCTCCCTGCCTGGGCATAGTCCTCAACACACGAGTGTAACCTCCCTCCCTATCCGAATACCTCTCAGGGGCAGCCTCGAACAAAGAGTGGACCAAATCCTTATCATAAATCCATCCAAGGGCCTGACGTCTAGCATGAAGATCTCCTCTCTTTCCCAATTGAATCATGTGATCAACATGTTTACGAACTGCCTTGGCACGTACAAGGGTAGTCTTGATACGTCCGTGACGGATGATTTCAGTGGTGAGTGCACGCAAAAGAGCCTTACGTTGGTCAGCGGGCTTGCCGAGCTTGGCAACCTTCTTTCTGTGACGCATCATGTTGAGTTCGGATGTGCGGGAGGAGGTGCGGGGGGCGGCAATTGGTGTTTGGGAGACTGTGGAGATGTGGGTTCCGGTGAAGGAGGTGGCGCCTGGAGCTGTGAATTTGATGGAAGGAAAATAACATGAGATGTGTCAGTCAAATGATAATGATTTGAGAGCAAGAATAATTTTGAACCTTCATTACTGCCAGTTCTATCTATTGAATAATGCATGCAGAAGAGCAGAATTCTGGAGGATAACTAACTTCATCTCAACGCCAACGATAGCGTTCTGATTGGCTGTTCGCCCTTCCACCTGCTGCATTATTATCATGGTCTCCTCCGTCTGTAGAACTTACCAAAGGCCGAAGCCCCGGCAACCAAAACCGAGCATAAAATAGCAGTGACCTTCATGATGTCTATTGTATTACTACGTTGCTTATCGCCGCTATTATTCGATTGCTGGAAGGCGGGCGTCGATCGGGTCGATGCCTTCAAAATTTACTTGTGGAGGGGGCGGTGAGGCAAAAGCTACGAATTCCTACGTACAAAGGCTGTCTCCTTAGTGCGTCAGCGAACCAACACATCAAAAAAGGAAAGCAATTGCAAGCACCCCGCCGTCGCTGATCTCGGCTCCACCAATACAATCATAGAGTATTACCATGAGAACTTTTATTGTTGCCGCTTTAATTGCTGGGGCATCCGCCTTCGGTACGTCATGATTTGTTTGTCAAGAGAGTAGGCGTCCAAGTTATTATTCACATCATACAGCAATAGGGTCCACGTGGCGCGTTGAGAAAAGTTCTTGTGTTCGGATGGATTGAAGGCAATATGAATGTGACCAGAGCCATCTCAGAGGAGTTTTGGATCAGTAATATTGTGAATAGAGGCTTCATGACGTCGAAATTGGTTGCTTAGATTGCTCAGTTTTGCAAATTTTCTATTTCTAACTCTCCATCTAACTTACTTTCAAATAATTAACAGGCGTCCCACCCATGGCCACCAGCCGTCGTTCCACCGCCCTCAACGAGTTCCTCTCCCCCGAGGAGCGCGCTGATAAGATCACACGATGGGGCGAGATCCGTTCCATGACAGCTGACGAGGCTGCTGCTAACCTTGCCGGTGAGGAGCTCGAGGCATACAACAGATACTACGAAGAGGTTCGTGAGGGAGTTTTGAAAATGCAAGAATTAGCTGGCTTGATGATGAAGGATGTAGAACCTCCAAGGATCCAACCTAAGTCTAAGAACCAGAGGAAGAGGGATAAGTGGGCTCTTGTTCAGAGGAGGGAAGCTGCCAAGGCTGCTGCCAAATAAATGCGTTGCAACAAATAATGATGGTCGCTTATCATGATGTATTTTTGTCTCCTTTAAGAATGAAAAACGATGTTAGTTACTCACGATGATGTGCTGAGTCTATAAAAACAGGGGCTCCTGTGTAATGTTGCATCTGATGTTAATTGGAACTGGTACTGGGCTGGGATTTTGAAAACCTCTTTTGTTGTGTTTATCTTATGAATTGAGATGAAAATTTACCTCCGTCCCCTCTGGTTGCCAATCAACCTACTTTTAAGCCACTTTCATCATGTGCCGGGCTTGCACAAACACTCCCACAAGAGAAGCAGCCTGCAACTTTTCATCTGTGCCAAAAGCCAATCGATGTTCTACCGCACTCATTCCATCCAGAAGCACAGCCATTACCCCAGCAGGCAAGTCCAATTCAGAAACAAGCGTGGTAAAGTCCGTCAAAACATCCGTCCTGAAAGATAAAAGAATATAGAGTGTTTCAAGTAAGCGCAAGTCATCCAAGAATGAAACACGTAGCAAACCCGAGACTGGAAATCAGCCAACTGAAATATTGTGTTGTACTCACAATGCATATCCCTTCGTTGTACACATGTTTGTAAGCTTTTCATAAGCCTCCCGAAACTCCAAATTCAACAACCAATCCATAGCAATTGTCACATCCTTCGGCAACGGTGCCCCACTCGTCATATAAACACTATTCTCATTCACAACCTCACTTGACATGGCAGTACTTTGCAACAAGTTCAACACCCGTCTCATATCACCCCCACTCAAATTCAAAATAGCATTCATCCCATCCTCCGTATAATTCACCTTTTCTGCATCTGCCACCTCCAACAATCGACTGCGAATCTGATGTTGCTGCAATGGGGCAAATCGAAACCTCGTACAACGACTCTGCAAGGCGGGTATAATCTTGCTGACATAATTGCAAATCAAACAAAATCGTGCATTTTTTGTATGTTTTTCAATAACTCGTCGTAGCGCGAATTGAGCATCGGATGTCATGGCATCTGCCTCATCTAGAATAATTAGTTTGATACCCTTGTGGAAGAGTTGACGTGTCCCAGCGAATTCTTTGATTTCGTTTCGAACTACGTCGATACCACGGGAGTCGGATGCATTGAGTTCGAGGGCCATCGAGGAGTAGGCTGCTGTTGAGCCGTACATTCGTTTTGCGGCTGCGACTATGGTTGATGTCTGTGTGAGATGGTTGAGAGTTAGTGTTTGTTGCATTGAATGAATGAACACAATGGTCATGTTACATTGGTGTCATGTGCACTCTTTAAAATTATACACATTTACATGCACCAATATCCTACACACGAGAGGCAGCGGCCAATAGTATCCACATCCACTCACCTTTCCAGTACCCGGTGGTCCATAGAGCAGCAAATGCGGTAAATTGTCATTATCAATCAACTTGGTCAAGATGCTAACAATATCTTCATGTGCCACGAGATCTTCAAGTTTGGCAGGTCGGTACTTTTCTACCCATGGCATTTGTATGCTTTCATCTGGGATGGTGGGGCGCTTGTTAACCTTGATGGTTGGCTTGTCGTCGTCAGTGTCCATCTTTGCTGCTTCCGTCATGGTTGTTGTTGCGTCTTGGCGTCTTAGATTGCTCCGCTCGTTATCGTTACCAAAAAATGACATTGCTATGATGAGAGAGAGGAAAGAGGAAGAGAGTAGAGAGTAGAGAGGAGTTGAGGAGGTAAAAAACGCGCGCCAGCAATCGTCGGGTTCTCTTCGCCCTCTTCGCAATCGTATCCATCCCATCACTTTCACCTCTCGTGCCGTTGATAAACAATACCCATGTATATTAGCAACAGCAATAGACGCGATAGATAATAGATAGAACCAATACAATGGACTCAACAAATATCAAAATGCCTCCAGCAGACACTGTCAATCCCATTCTCAAGCACCCGAGAGACGAGGGATCGTCTGACGCCTCCAAAACAGCTGCGGCAAGCGCCGGCAAATCAGATAAATCCAGACACATAGTTTGGGATGAACATGCAATTGAAGAGCATGATTTATTAAGGGGTACTAGAATGAAGGTGCGTCTGTTTTTTAATATAATTGTTAGAACTAGAAGCGTTGTGGTTGGTCTATTCGGACCTGTAATTTTCAAGCTCACAAACTTACCTTGTGATCATTTGCAAATACACATGTACTAACAACGTCTGATATTCAAAACCAATACGTACAACTAAAAGATTGAAGAACCCAACACACCCTACACCCACTACGACCATCATTCCGACGAAGAATCCACCTCATCAGGACGTCACCCTCGCTCCCCTGACGAAAATCATCCACATCACGAGAAAAACTCCCTTGCCAATCAATGGGGTGACATCTCCTCCAAACTCCAAGCTGTGGCAGATAAGCGAGATGCATGCCCACTGTCGCCGGCGTTATCAAGAGATTCGAATATGAGTGATGAAGAGGAGAGGAAGAAGTCAGAAGAGCATGAGAAGAAATTTAAGGATATGAGGAAGAAGCATTATAATGAGGCCGAGATGATGAGGAAGTGGAAGGAGGAGCATGCGAATGATGATGATGAGGAGGACGATGAAGACGAGGAGGATGAAAAGATGAAGGATTAGAGAAGTGAACAATTCTGTCTAAATGTAAGAAAGTAGACGCAGCACACAAGCAAGCACACACATCAGGTAATAAAGAATGATGATGTAACAGGTCTAGCAACACAATATTGAGTCCCTCAATCAAAGCTTCAACATTTGTAAATTAGCTTATGGTATATTGCGCAAAGAGAATAGTCTAGTCATGGGAAATAACTTCAAGATTGAGGAGGTAGTAAATAAGGAGCAGACCCCGATCAGTCTTGAGCTGCATATTCATCCATTTTTTTTCAATTTACATCGTGATGGATGAAGAATGATAGACTGATTTCTCTCATACTTTACTCCGGAGTAGCATTTGTATTGATCAAATAATATGGTAGCACGATACTCATTGAAAAGACCTCTGGCGTGAGGTGAATTTACAATTATTTAATCTAGACCTTTCCTATCCTTGGCCCCTCAGATAATATAGATAGAATGCACCATTCTAGGCAACATCAATCTTCTTCCAGACGAGCCCGTGAGATATAATAAGGAAAACAATTGAATCATTCCCTTGCTTCTGCTGTTACGAAAGCATTTGGCAATGCGGTGATGTTGAATACCTTGTAGTTGATGGAATGGAGAGGGATTGTTCATGGGTGCTAGCATCGGAGAAATGCGATACATATTCGAGTTACTGCAAGCAGACTTGTGACTATTGTCGTCCGAAAACGGGAGCAGCCACTCGCTCCAGTGCAGTTGATGCGGCTGGCTATACTTGGGATGATTGATCGTTCTTTGACGGTAAAAAGGATTTGTGTTTGTTGGTTCCGTTGTTATGATTGTCTTTCCATTCGAAGGTGGATTACAAGTTGATACAATGAAAAGTTCAACAATTTACCAATTCAGTCAAGAATTCCTTGGTGCAACCTTACTACATCTGAGATGACGGAGATCCATGGTTATTTCTCACAGAGAGAATGCACATACGAGGCAGCATCTATCTTGAGACCAGCCCTTTGAGATAAGTAGTCTGGCAATAGGGGAACAATGAGTCTCTTCTGCAGCAGAGAAGCTGTTCTGATATTGTATCTTCTTTCTTATTCACTCCCATTTCTCATGTTCGCCTTTATCGCGAATTAGTCGCTAGTATCTTGAAGATAAAAGAGATTTTGCCGCCAACGTCATTGGAATTTGATGCCAGCCCATGAACTCGCTTCCCTAAATTGCACGCTTTGCAATACCATACCTATCCTTTTTGTTGCAACGCAGCGACACGTTCACCTTGTCAACGCATCCTTCAGCTCTCTGTGATTGTACTAATACTACCAAATATCTTTGAAAAGATGATGCGATCCAGATATACACTGGCCGCAATGGCCATCCTTGCTAGCACAACATATGCCTTCGCCCCAGCTACCTCCTCATTATTATTGCAAAAGCAGACCATTAGTACCATAGCTGCTTCATCATCACTCAATGCTTTCTCGGACAATAACATCGAAGGAGGAGAAGAAGAAATATCATTCGTGTCAGCCGTAGCATCGGGATGGCAACCTGAACGTGGATCCTTTGCCGGTATTACACGTCGCAGTACGAAGACGTCGACTACTGCGTTGGGTATGAGTGATGATTATTATGATGCCTATGCTGTCATTCCGGATGGTGGATTGAGTCCTTGTGTGATTAAGGTTGTGGGCGTTGGTGGCGGTGGATGTAATGCTGTGAGTTTTATCAAGGTTGATTTGATTAGCTCTTTGTTTTCTGATATGGTATTGCTCATACTTTTTCCCTCGTTCAAAACCATATATATTGTGCATGACATACAAACTAACAATCAAATAACAACACTCAACACACGCAACAATATACAAAAAAGGTTGACCGCATGCTCGACACCCGCGTCTCCGGAGTAGACTTCTGGGCAATCAACACCGACGCCCAAGCCCTTGGCCGTTCCAAAGCCAAGGGCGCACGTGTCCTCAACATTGGTACAGCCGCAACACGCGGACTTGGTGCCGGGGGAAATCCCGAGGTGGGTCAATTGGCCGCGGAGGAATCACGAGCCGAAATTGCTGCCATGGTGGAGGGTACGGATTTGTGCTTTGTGACGTCTGGTATGGGTGGGGGGACGGGGAGTGGTGCTGCACCGGTGGTGGCGGAGGTTAGTAAGGAGGCTGGAGCGTTGACTATTGGGATTGTTACCAAACCATTTAGGTTTGAGGGAAAGAGGAGGATGAGGCAAGCGGTTGCTGCTATTGAAAGGTTGAAGGAAAATGTTGATACGGTGATTGTGGTTAGTAACGATCGTCTCTTGGATATCATTCCAGAAAATACACCAATGAATCGAGCGTTTGCGGTAGCAGATGACATCTTACGACAGGGTGTGGTGGGAATTTCCGAGATTATTGTTAAACCTGGATTGATCAATGTTGATTTTGCAGATGTGAGAAGTGTCATGTCAGATGCTGGAACGGCACTGATGGGCATTGGAATTGGATCTGGAAAGACAGGTGCCGAGGATGCTGCCACTGCTGCCATTTCCAGTCCTCTTTTGGATTCTAGTATTGACAATGCCAAGGGTGTCGTGTTCAATATCAGTGGAGGAGAAGGATTGAGTTTGACCGATGTCAATCGTGCAGCAAAGTTGATTTATGATTCAGTCGAGGAAGATGCGAATGTGATTTTCGGTGCCCTAATTGATGATTCTCTTGAGGATTCTATTTCGATCACAGTGTTGGCCACGGGCTTTGCGGACACTACCAAACAAAATCTCGAGTTTTTGAATGATGTTGTTTCGAGACCATCAGCTGCTAGAAGGCCACCACCGCCGGTCTATGAAGAGGAAGAAGAAGATGAGCCTGAGGATGAGGAGCAAGACGACGATGATGGCAGAGTTCCGTCGTTCCTCCGCACTTTAAAGAGAAGGCGATGAGTGGACGGTGCCATCTCTACTCTATGTAGTTGAAGTATTAGCTATGTTGGTGTTGAGTGTCTGGCGTTCATAAGGTACATATTATTGAGGTTTCCTACAAGCTAGAGTCTGACGAAAAGGCTCGAAATGGTAACCAATTGCATGCATATATTCCATTCTCATTTTAAGAGAACAAGTCAAGAAAAGCTATTGTTCTGGATAATGAGCCTATCTACTTAAAGATCGAAGTTAAGGGTACTTTGTTTTCCTGTGTACCTTGAAGCAATGCTACTTATCTAGAGCAGAGACTGCAACAACATCATGATGTTCATTCCAACGAGTCTAACATCATCTTCTCCTCACACTCCTTTTTCTCCGCCTCGACAACGTTCCCGACGCCTCCACCTCTCCATCCTTCACAGTCCCCGCTTCCAACTTCAACACACTCTCTGCGCCCTCCTTCCCCTGCTTGACCGCATTCGAAATCATACTCGCCAAGTGCCACATACCTGTTCATTTCATAAGCAGTCCAAAAGCAGAAGGTCATCGTTAGTTGGTGCGGTGATACACTCATTATAATCTTTCAAGAAGTAAACCATCGTTTGATTCTTATGATGAGCACAAGTATTGATGAAGCAGCAGCAATGCCTCTTGGAAAATCACAGCAGGGTCCGACACGAAGTTGAGGAAATGCACCGCTTTTCAAACTCGTGAAGTATTACAGCGTCGAATGCCAAGAAAAATCACCGGCCAAAGCACAAAAAAGCATAATGTAACATACCTCCATCTCTATCTAACCCATGTGACCCCTCCATATCATTGTGCATATCTGCCACCTCTCGCATAACCTTGGGATCTAAATCAAACTGAAAGGGTTGACGATGTCCCGTCTCTTCTTCGAACCATTCATCAAATTCTTCATTGGACATGCTCCGTCGTTTCAACTCGGCGGTTGTTTTTAGTATAGCTATCCCAGTCTTGGGGCATTCTTCCAGTGATTCAAGTGCCTTGCGACATTTCATAAAGATGATTTGAGACTTTTGTTGTGTTTCTTGACAATCGTTACCCACTGTGTCGGGATGGTGTTTCATGGCGATTTTGAGGAATGATTTTTTGGCATGTGAATACTTGGAGTCTTTGGGTATATTGAGTGTTTTGAATGGGCAGGGGGGTCGTTTGAGAGGAGAGAGTGATGAGAAGTGGTGACATTGTTGTTTTTTCTTCGATAATTCATTAATGTCTATTATTATCGTTGTTGCGTTATAGTGATGATAGGTATTGCAGAGAGAGCTGAGAGATGCCGCCATTGAGGATGGCGTCGACCTTATTCTTTCCGATTTATGTGTTGCTGCTTGCAGAAGCAGTCTCCTTTGCAGCGTCAACCGCGTTGAATTCATCATACTAGCTGATGTTCTACGATGATGGTGTTTGGCTTGGTTGTCTCGACCTACTTTACCTCTATCCTCTATGATAGTCCATGATGTTGTCACGCGACAATCGATATGGAGGAAGGTTTTGTTGTTTGACAAAACGAGGAGAGCTATTAACGGGGTATTTTTACTAAAAAGGCCCTTTACAGGGGTCACTTGCACATCTTGAACTTAGAGTATCATACTCTAACTTCTTGCAAAAAACACCTCATAATAATCGTTCAAGCATTTTGTGTCCGGTTGGAGGTAAGAGCAACAAGGCGGTTATAATGGGCGTTAGTTCGAAGTTGGCGCAGTGGTGACACTCATAATCAATCGGTAAAGAAGTAAAAACAACTCGGCGGCCTCAATAATACTGGATATCGGCTGCTTCTGATAATGAGCGCAAATAGTATTGATGAAGCAGCAACAAACGAGGTTTGTGCTTCTTGCGGCATTGCAGCAGGGTCCGACATAAAGTTGAGGAAATGTACCGCTTGCAAAAACGTGAAATATTGCAGCGTCGAATGTCAGAAGAACCACCGGCCAAAGCACAAAAAAGCATGTAAAAAACGAGCTGCTGAGCTACGAGATGAGATTTTATTTAAGCAGCCCGAAACCACTCATGAGGGGGAATGCCCAATCTGTTGCATACCTCACTCTCTTGATGTAAGTAAAGGCACTATGATGCCATGCTGCAGCAAAACCATTTGCAATGGCTGCTACTTTGCGATGGGATACCATACCCAGTGTCCATACTGTCGACTGCCAGTCCCAGGAACAGTAGCAGAAACAGGTGGAGAAACTCTAATTCAACAGTATCGAAAGAAAAGACTTGAGGCAAATGATGATATTGCTATTCGCCAACTTGGCACGCAGTTATTGGGCAAGGGAGATTACATTGGTGCATGTGAACAATGGAAAAAGGCAGCGGAAATGGGAAATTCTAGAGCACATTATGAACTAGCGGTCATGTATGGAAGGGGACGAGGTGTTGAGGAGGATTCCGAAAAGGAAAAATACCACTTGGAAGAAGCTGCCATTGGTGGAAATCCCAAAGCTAGACACTATCTAGGACATTATGAATATAGCCATGGCAATCGCGACAGAGCTATGGAACATTGGATCATTGCCGCAAAACAAGGATACGATGAATCAATGAAAACTGTGAATGAGTATTTTTCAAGGGGGGTAGTACCCCTAGGAATATATATGAATACTTTCCGTGGATATGAGGCTGCCATAAATGCGACGAAAAGTCCACAGAGGGAGAAAGCCGAAGCAGCGAAAGAACAGAGGGAGAAAGCCGAAGCAGCGAAAGAACAGAGTTAAGGTGTGCCTCTGAAAACTAATAGAGTAACATATGTAAAGGGTCGAGAGTGACGCACTCTTTTGTTAGTTCTTGCGGCTGTTCTCCGCACTTATGATATATATAATAATATCTCCACTGTCAGTACCTACTCAAACTCCTAAGCTTTACTGCCGTAAATACTCGACACTTGAAGAAAGTAGTGTGAAGAGTTGGCCTTGCACCTACACAACTGTTTGAGCTTCCAGGAATCAGCATTCACTTGTATTGTCATGGGCTTCGCTTTTCAGTTACCTATCTACTTTAGTAGGTGAACATTCATGTAGACTTTCCTTCGGGCACAGTGTGATAGAGAAAGTTAATTCCCCTCCTTGCCCCATGGGATTATTGTATTGACGATGGAGATATTTAACCATCCCCTCCTCTTATTTTAAATGATCTACATTACATATATATATATATATATTGATGCTTCCATCTAACCCTAACCCTAACATGACAAGGCTCTCACTTATGAATGTCCAACTTCAATTCGTCTATGAGTTTTCTTTTCCAAAAAGGCATCTTTTCTTTGTTTTGATGCTTAGTATTTTTGATGAACTGAACAACACTTTTTGCTATTTTGTTTGCTTCGTCGCCGTCGTTTCCTACAACAAAGTTAACCGCCCTAAAGAGAGAGACCTTCTTTTTACTGTATAGATAAGGACATGCGTGGTTTTCATTTCCTACAAGCTGCGTCCACCCCATTCGTTCATTGTTGTCACTATCTTTCGTTGCCATAGCATCCAATGCATTGCACACTATCTCTACAATCTTGTAATTGTTTTTCCAAGGAATATTGGTTTCTACTTTCCTCGGTTTCTCGGACTTCGTCGCTGTCAGCTTCTTCCGAGGAGGCTTCTTCTTCTCTGACAACTTGCTTGCAGAAGAAGAACTAGAGCTAATCGCACAGATTGTAGTCAATGCTTGCGCAGCATCCGCATCGCCATATACTGTTTCGGTAGGCATCTTCCTTTCCATGTCCACAGCAGCTGTCAGCTGTGCGATGATATCAAATAATGGAGTCTTGTAGCCCAACCCGACATTTATGTGAACGGAGTCATACTAAACAGAGTGTGATTATGACTACTAAAATAAATAAGTTTTGAAGTAAACCCTGTGTTTTTTAATCCACGTACATAAGTACACACAAACGCTCAAAAAAATTGAATCTTTTTTGAATGAACAGAGAACGAGAAACTTTCTCGTTTCTCGGCCATCTGGCAGTTCTGTGAAGGAACTCAAAAGAACACGAGAGAGTTTGCCAATGAGACACCCCTCGAGACAGCTTAGATTCTTTTATGTTCTTTTGTGTTCCAACACACGCCAGCAGACCTCGAACTTGAACTGACTGAAGGAACGAAGCCCGAAACGCAAGCAAGCAAGAGCCAGAGGCGCAGCTCGGCCATCTGGCAGTTCTGTGAAGGAACTCAAAAGAACACGAGAGAGAGAGCCAATGAGACACCGCCTCGAGACAGCTTAGATTCTTTTATGTTCTTTTGTGTTCCAACACACGCCAGCAGACCTCGAACTTGAACTGACTGAAGGAAGAAGCCCGAAACGCAAGCAAGCAAGAGCAAGAGGCAGCGCGAGAACAGAAAAGTCCATCGCGAATCGCGAATCTTGTGCATAAACTAACGGCACAAAACAAAACAACAATGGACTTTTCCAAGGAGAGCTACGATGCCACCTACACGAAGGTCGCCGAGGGCGTCTATGTGATTTCATCTACGCACAGGCCTCATCACAAAGATTCAATGCCCGAACTTAACAATCGCGCCTTTCTCTTTGAGGTGGAGACTAAAAATGACGGCAAACATCTTCTTATGAGCGGCATGCCTGGATCCAAAGTTGTCGACAATGTCAAGCAGCTCGAGAAGGATATCGGTCTCGCTGTGAAGGTGATTGTCACCTCTGGAGACTTTCATCACATGAGCATGAAAGGGTGGCTCGATGCGTTCCCAGATGCCACGTTCGTTCACTCCGACTTGAAGTTTCCTACTACTCGCAATGGCAAGGAAATCCTCTCCAACGAGGCTTACAAGAAGCGTATTGTGCTCGAAAAGGGCTTTGAGATTCCTTCTCTCGAGAAATACTCCGACACAGTCAGGTTCTTCGGGTTCAACCAGTTTTTTGTGTATGCCGATGCTCCTTTCATGACGGCCTCGGAGAGTAACCAAACGAAAAAGGGTCAAAATATTTTGGCTTATATGAGCAAAATTGGACCTTGTGATCAGCCTTTTCTTGCTAGTAAGTTGTTGCATACTATACAAAATATCTTTTACCCAGAGTTTATGTTGAAGTTTCTAATCCACTGTCTTCTTCGTCGCCTCTCTTCTTTGTCGCTTATGTCTATAGTCTGGGCTTACCATGTTCCCACCAAGCAGCTTTTGATTGAGCATAACTTCATGCCTTATATGCACAAGAAACAGATTGCCAAGGCTAGTTCTGTCTTGCGTATGATGATGAAGACCAACGATTTTTCAAGCTGTGCCAATGAGAAAATGCCTAACGGTCCAAAGAGCAAAGAGGGATGTAAAATTCATTGTAAGTGAGGTCTATTCTGTACTACTCTATTTTTCACACTTGACCTTCTCTCTCTCATCAAAAAGTATTACCAACTGTATGTATCTTCTGTCTCTATAATCAGGTGAGCAAATGGCCCAGATTCTTGCCCTAGATGTCCGTGCCATTAACGACTACCACACTTATACAGGTGAGCAGATTCGTACGTATGAATCCAAAGATGATTTCGTGAAAGACTTTTCTGGTGTCTTGAAAAAGACTGGTGAGGATGATCCCACTGGAGAAAAGATGTTTGCGAAGCAGAATGCCTCTTCTATGTGCACCATTTTGTAACGTCGTTCATCTCTTGTCGGTATCTCTGGGAGCTGCATACCTCTTTTGAGGTTTGGAGAGGTTTCAAAGATAGTAACAAACAGGATTCTATATCTATAACTCCGAAATGGGGTTATTCTGTGACATCGTGAGACAGCATTAACTTATCAAGGAACTATTCGTTTTGTGATCCATAAACCTTTCTCTAGTTCCTTTCTCTGTTTAGTTGCTTCAACTTCTTCCTTCTGCTGGACTTTTGGAGCCTCGTATACACTTACCCACCCTTTGAAAACATCTCCTTCACTGACTTCCAGCTCTACTTAGAGAGAGAGCAGATATCAGATGATAGCTCTGTTGCGGGTGAATCCCTTCAACGGGGCATAATACGATACAGTCGTACCACAGATACATTGACACCCAGTGCACCGGAGCGGGGAGTCAATCTATCTGTTTTGTCAATATATCCGTACTACAAGTAAATAGAGCGTAAGTTGTAAAACAAATGATGCTGTTGTAGTTTATCACAATGTAACTAATTCATCGCTTTTGACTAAGTGTTTTAGTTCGGTAAACCTCTTCCTCATTTCATCAAGTTGCAGTTTATGTTCTGGATTCACACTATTAAAGAGATCGTTCATTTCTCCAGGGTCTTTGTTCAAGTCGAAAAGTTGCTCATATTTAAAGTTTGGCCAGTACATGTACTTGTAATCCTGCAAGAATGTACAGCGATCGTAAGTCTAGCTTTTGGAATGAAATTACTACAACCAACTCTGAAATAACTTACCTTTCTCACCAAAGCCTCTGATGCAGGGACATAATTCTTTGTGCTTATAATAGGATGTTCATAAAAAAACTCTTTCCTCCAGTCTGTTCGATCTGGGGAAAGGTACAGTTCTGACATATCTCTGCCATGCATTTTGTCAGGGATAGGTATCCCAGCAGCCCGAAGAATCGTTGGTGCTAGGTCAATATTTAATGTAAACTCGTCGTTGGTAGTCCCCTTGATACTATCCGCCATTCGCGGGTCATGGATGATCAAGGGAACCCTTATTGATTCTTGATGAGGATACCACTTATCTGCCAGACCGTGCTCAGAGTGAAAGTTACCATCTATATGAATTCAACGAGATGTTAGATGCAAATGAAATAATGTCAACTCTCCAATCAGCACCCCAATACTTACTGTCTGTTGTGAAAATAACCACTGTATTATTCAGAGCATCCTGCCGTCGCAGTTCTTCAAGTATAGCTCCACATGCAGCATCGACCTCTGTCGCCATACGATAATAGTTTTTCATCATAGTCTGATGCAGCGTATAGTTAGAATATCGTACTTTCCAGCGAGTTCTTCCTTCATTAACATCAGTAAAGAAGTAAGGCATTCTTTCCCATGCTTCTTGGGTGGCGGTTGGAGGAATTGGTATTGTGTCGTCTTTGTACCACTCCATGCTGGATTCTTGTGGCATATATTGTCTGATGTCGGAATCCTTTGCATGTGTCGCAAAAAATGCTACATTCAAAAAGAATGGCTTGTCCTTGGGTCGGGTAGCAAGAAATCGCAAAGCATCAGCCTCATTTTTCTCTGTTATATGCCAAAGCTTCTTTCCAATCTTACGGTAATGCCAACCGTCATCCTCGACGTTGAAATCAATGTTTTTGTGAAAAGGGAGATGGATGCCCCATTTGCCAGCGTGGCCAACATGATATCCATTCGCTTTCAATATTTCATAGAAACTTAATTCACTCCAATTGTCTGGTACATAATCCAGTTGTCCTTTCGTTTTTGGAAGACCATTCCAACAACATGGCTTTGTGGTTTTATGTCTGCTCATATATTGTCCAGTGTATAATGTTGCTCTACTGATCCAACACACACTCGTTGTGACGCAATTGTGCGTGAAACGTATACCATCAGCTGCTAATGCATCGAGTATTGGTGTTTTGAGAACAGTATTCAGCGGTTTCGTTTGGTGGTAGGATGATAGGGTGTGATGTGTCCAATCATCTGCATACAGAAGCAGTATGTTCAATCCTGTTAGATCATTGCTATCAACTTTGCGTTGTTTCTTTTCACCGGCAGGAGGCAGTGCAGAAGATGAACGTTGTCTCTTTTCACCCGCAGGAGGTAGTAGAGGAGGTGAATCATCGCCTTGTTTTGGTTTTGTATCGCTCTGGTACAAGCTATTAAATTTTCCTTCCCATTGCTCGAACTTTTTATTCAATGAGTGAATTTTCTCTTCCATCTCCCCTATTCGCAATGTATCCAATTCTGTATCCAATTCAGCTTTTGTTCTCTTGAGCGTATCAATTTCCGCTTCCATTTCTTCAATAGTTTGCGAGTTGCCATTACTATTAGAAGATGTCGCAATAGTTGCTCCTTTTGCAGCTGTTGTTTTCGACTGTTCCAGCAAACTCGCAAATCTATTATTCACAACATTTCTCGGCAACTGACCACCTCTCATAATTGCATTAATATTGATATATACAAGACACACGAGTAGAATGATTGTAGATATCCATAGGATCATCCCGAGACTGCTGATCGTTGTCGACGCCATAGTTTTGTGTATTGTGAGATGGGTATTTGATCTTATGTTTTGGTTCAACCACTGCCGATAATGAACGCAGGGACACGCGACGACAAAGAGCGAGACAGGAGTACAACTGCTACCAACCTCTACCAACTTAATGTTAATGTAACTGTCATGGTCATGATAAAAATGTCGTCTCCGATTTTCGTGTTCAAATCAGAGTCAGATTTCAGCGAGGAGCGGAGGAGAAGGTTAAAAAGGGTTAAAAATCAGATAGCTGTCTTGATACACTAGATACACGACGGACAGGCGGCGCCGCCTTAGAATAGCAGCATAAAAGATAAGAGTAGCCAGCTAGGAATCTAGGAGTATTATTTATGTATGATGAAGCTAGACTCACTGCACTCTCTCTCTAGCTCAACAAAACCTGTACTTGGATACCCATGAGATGGTTGCTGCAAGCTGAAATGGATCAACTTCTTGACGCATTTCATACACTCAAGTGTCAGACTTAATATCAGGTTGTGAACCACTAATACTCCCATAAAACTGATCATATACGTCCTTTTGGACAGCCGCTGCTAATTGCTGCAATGGCAACAGTTGAAAGACATTTTCTATTTCCATCCCAACCTCATCTAATCCAACGAATACATATGCTGCCAACGCTGTGGTAATTACAGTAGTAACCGTTGGACCGATCGAAGATACGAGACTGATTGGCAACAGAAGTAGCCATAACGACATGACGCGACTCAAGTGTCGAGTATAGGTTGGTGGGATCGGTGAGCCAAACAGTCTTTCGCAAATACCAGCGGATGATTCTATCCCTTTCAGACTATCTTCGACGAAGTACAAAGGAGTAACTTGTGCTGTCGATGAAGACATAGCGAGACTGCATACCTGACGTATCCTCGATAGCATTGCTACGCCATACTTTGTTGTATTTTGTTCGTTTATGATCCACTGGTACTCTTTTCCTGTCAGCATAAGCTTCAAAACCTCCCGTTGACTGGCTTCATCTTCACCTCGAAACTGAGCTTTCAAAATCCATCCGATGATTGAAAGATATCTCACTGACAATATAGCTGCTTTTGGATTGATTGGATATATGTAGTTCGCTAGAATACTTGACAATCCTCGTGCATGAAGCACTATTGCACCCCATGCCTGTCTCGACGCGAGCAGTCGTGCCACACTAGCATTAGCTCTCAAAGTCAGGAGTAATGCTAACGGAGCCGACAGAAGTGACACTGTCGAGGATGTGCCTGCCGCTGAAATGATTTTTCTTGGTATTGGTCGATTTTGAAAGTAATTTGCAAGTAGCGTTACCACAATACTCCAACATGTTGCCAAGCAGACTGTGGGCAATATCTTTCGCGCTGTTTTACTTTGTGTCCATTTTCTCAAATGCCGAGCATAACGGCGATGGGGTGGATGTGAGTGGATCTGCCACGTTTGCGCAGTCCAAATTCTCGTGTAGCTAGACCCATCACTGACGACAGATGCAGGAAATGATATGTCTGCTAATGGATCAGATGGTCGCAATACTGTCAAGGTGTTGAAATCATCCTGTAACTCATTCAATAATGACAAGTCAGATCTGATGCCATTACCATTCAAAGAGAGATTCTCTTGCTGCTTGTACGCCCATATCAGAGCCAATCTTTGCTGATGAGCGGTCGGAACAAAAAATGCATATGATTGATGCACTGCAAGCAAACACAAAAGGACCAATCTCATTGCAATTCTAGAGATTAGTAGTATGCACATCACAAGCTTTTTGCTGGCTCACTGTCGTCCGCCACTACGCTACGTCTTGCAAAGCCCCGCTTCATATGCACACTCATGGTAAGTTATGTATGGTGCAACGAGGACGGAATCGTACGAGTCGAGTGCAAAAAGCAAAAGCAAAAAGCAAAATGCCATCGAAGTGGGCGGAAGTGTTGGTTGTGCAAATGAAAGAACAAGGTTTTTTGAATTACTGTCGTATGCAAAAACAAATCTTGTTTTTCATCAACACTAAATTCACCATCGTTCGGCCATGCCATCGACAGGCCATCGACCATTGACCAGATTTTGACCACTACTTAACTTATCAATTCACCTCTTTGACCAGACTTGACCACTGCATTGGACTGCATTCTTCCCTTCAGTGCGAGGCCGAGAGAGTTCATTGCATTGACGGTGATACTACTTCTTGTAGAGATCTGCGAACAATCCACGTACATATGTGTATTGAGACATACAGGCAGCATCGGTTGTTCGTTGTTCATCGAGAAAGAAGCTAACGAAGAAGTAGATAGTCACAGCACAGCACAAAACAGAAACAGCAAGCACCACATAAAAATAATGTCGTCTTCACTTCTTGACCACGTCCGCTCCCTCGTAGAAGCTGAGCGAGCTCTCACAGACGCCATTGAAAAATCCACTCCTCTTCTACAACATAGCACCGTGTCCTCTTCCATCCTATCGTCTCAATCGGATCCGCCACTCCTCCCTACTCCGCGCAACATCGAGGAAGTAAACACTATCCTCGCGGTGGCACGTACCTACTCTTTACGGACATCAGCACCACCCATGTGGAATGCGGATTTACCTGTCATCGGATTTGCCAGGCCGACTCCGCTGCCTCATCAATTACGAGGGGGTGCACTTGGAGCGATGCAACTCAAAATGGCAAGGGAGGAGAAGAATCGGAAGATTAAAGAGGCAGCGGATAATTTGAGAGAGAAGGAACGGAAGGAAAAGAAGGATGTAGAAGAAGATGAACATGACGCAACAAAGAAGGAAAGTGAAGATGCAATGGATATAGATGAAGCGACAAAAGAAGGTGAAGTGAAAGCTGCGACGCCAACAGAAGGAAAAGCTTTGGATCCAAAGAAACAAGAGATGATCGGAAAACAAAAACGAAGATTGGAACAAGTTTCTGCCAATGGCCAGAATAAGCAAACCACAGCCGAGATGCAAGCAAAGAAGGCAGCCGCAAATATGAATTTGAGTGAATCAAGTTCAAGCGAGGAAGATTCGGACAGTGAATGATTACAGATTAGCAGAATCAGTGGTATTGTTCGCGTATAAGATGTGTAAAAATAGCAGGAATTTGTAAAATAATAAAAAAGCTTAGGTCAAGTCTGAGGACAGTGTCTAGTTAAGAGCAGACTGTCAGCAGAAAGAAGGCATGTGATGATATACTGCAGACCTGTCATAATATTTGCATTCATTGTTCGATACATTTATTTCATCTATAACTGATATCCTCACCTTCACGTTCTAGAAGCGCCCACCCTGGATCTACTCACTGTCCACAGAAAAAAGGTACAATACTCTTTGTCTAATTAAGTTCTTTACTTCAAACCTGTGGTACATTTTCCGTCCAAAGTTTGAGCTGCTCTTCGTATGAAGACATAGTATCGCTGCCAATTTCATTGATAGCTTCTTCTATTTCAGAAACGTCCATAGCCTCCAGTTCCTCAAGAGGTCGCAACTCTTGCCCTGGCAGAGCTGCATATCCAGAACACATTCCCATGCCTTGATAGTAACGATCTTCCATGTGATGCATCAAGCCTTCACCGCTGAAAATACTCTGCAAAAACTTCATCTCCCGCTGAGTAAACTTTTTGTCAATGCCTACTATCGACGCGACATCTTCAACATTCAACTTTTGCAAGCGTCCTGTCACCTTCTCTGCCATGTTACTGAGCTTCGAGAAAGAAAATGATTTGTCTTCTTCTTCTCCTTTTCCTTGAAACGTACCGACTATATCAGTGATATCTCCGAGGAGAGAACCAGATCCCAGTGGATCGCTCAAGGCTTCTCCATCACGCACTGGGCATGCCGCATCATTAGTCTCGCCCTCGATCCATAACATTTCGCTCTGTTGGAACTTCAATGCACCATCATTCCCATCTCGTTTGGATAATTGGTTTTCAATTTCAGTGATCAAGACAGTGGGTCCGCAGTGATCATAACCAATATTTCCGAAAGCTAGTGCATTCACAGTGCGTGGAAATCTTGTTACTGCGTCTTGATCATTGACAATTCTATATGCTTCATCAATGCCATTTCCTACCAAAGAATCAAACTTTCGACAAAAGGCATCGTTTCCTACACGAGGACTTCCAAAGTTATACATCTTCAATGATTTGGGTCTGGGAGGTGGAGGAGGTGCCCCAATCTGAACTTTCTTGCCAGTAATCGTAGACGCAATGCTACTCCACCACGGCTCTGAGGGTTCAAGTTGCGGCAATCCTCGTCCAGCATCCATGCCGTATTCAGCTACATCCATAACGAAGGATGTGGCAAGCGCCCCCCCGAGTGAGTGGCCTGTAACTAATACATCATAGTCAGATAGATCTTCTCCTGGTGCTACCGCCGCCAGCATTAGCTCTTTGAGTCTTCGTGATATGGAATTGAGCGACTTCCTGAATCCAGTATGGATCTTGGCTGTGTTGGGATCTTCAACATCCTCTCCTTCAACCCACGCTGACTGAGCAATACTGGCGTCAGTAACCAAATCAATCGGAGCACAAGTACCTCGGAAGGACAAGCAGATCAATCGTTTCTCAAGGCTTCTATAGATAGCACAGGAGCATCCCGTGCTATCATGCAACACTGCGCAGCAAAATTCTAAATCATCGTCTACTAAGCGGGAACCAGACGATGTTTTCTCGTACAATTGCCCCCATTCAATGCCAGGCAATCCGCCTTTCACCTCATATCTGTTTCGTTCCTTCAACCTCAGATCTCCTGGTGGTATTGGCGTATATTTCAGCTTCACCTCAACTTGCCCTCTCACTTGCCCTTCGTATATTGAACCAAGTATTCCACCCACTGCAGCTCCTGCAGGACCAGCAATCATGGCTCCAGCTGCAATACCCATCGCTCGCTGCCCACCTTTATCCTTCTTGCGTGGTTTAGACGTCATTTTGATCTTGTTTACAGTGCCAGCACCTCCATACGACTCATTAATTGCCTGCATTACCATATCTTCATCAATTATTGTTTCTTCTTCGCCCGTCACTTCGTTTACTCGGACTCTAATCGCGTCTTTCAACTTTCCACTCTTTGCCAACTGTTGTATCACCTGATCTTTCATCATTGAAACAGTGGCGCCCAAATTTGTTGAGGGCAATAATTCTGTCAGCTTTTTGTGTGCCGATCCAATGGGCGAGCCTCCACCCACGACGTCATCATCAAACAGAGTTAGTACAATGCGTGCATTCTCAGGATCCTGGACATACAGGTAAAATGGTGGATCATCTTCCCAAACTGCTTCTCCTCCTCTCCCCCAAGAAGACTTGATGTGATAGGCACCACTACCACCCTTTTCTTTGTTCTTCTTTGCCTTCTTTTCATCAACATTACTCCACGCAGTGGATGATCTTCCAACGTGAGCGCAGCCTCTCAAATCCAACACACCATTATGAAATTGTTCCTTTTCTAGTTTCTCTACATCTTCAGTCCATGCTCCCTCCACAACCGATACCAACAGCGCTGCATCTGTTCCTCCTCCCGTGAGCAATGACTCAGCAGTATCATCTTCATCGGGTAAATCAGATGCTCGGATTGGTGTCACCTCAATGATTCCCTTATACAAAGACCTCGTGTATGCAGTAGAAAGAAATGCAACATTCAAGCCAGAAGAGCCTCGTTCCCACCGGGAAGAGTCCGGAGGTGGCTCTGTGTAGGCATCAAATGCAAGTCCAGCGAGGAAAAGGGCAGTGTTGAGGTTAAATGGCGGTTGCTCTGGTGTCCTTCGGGTTGTTGTTAGTGCCGTGCTGGAGCCATCATTATTTGCATCGTATAGTTTTGTTGATCGTTTTGTCAGGCCAGAACATCGTCGCAGCTGGTGGCAATCAGTTTTGTCTATTTGCGAGGAAGATGGAGTTTCTAAGAGAACTGGCTTGCTAACAAGAGGACTGATGGGATGTATAAAGGCTGAAGTGGCAGTGATCAGTACGACGAAGCAAGCCAGTGCCGAAGTTTGCACTGACGATCTCATTTTCAAGATCAATTGAACAAGGATAAGTTACCCGATACAATATTGTTGTTGTAGATACAATCGCTACGCGTCGATGTACTTGATGTATGAAAATCCCGACGATAGATCCCGATGATAGGCATCGAATTCTATGCCATGGTTCATTTCTTTTGCTGATTGCTGACGTCTCCGCGAGACGTCTCCGCTGTCTCGATCTCCTCGCTCCTGCTGCGCGGGTGATTTCAAGCGGGTCTACTTCTTCCCTCCCGCTTCCCGCTTCACTCTTCTCACGCGCAGCAAAGTTCAGTGCAAGAAAGAAGAAGCAAGAGCAAAGCATCGATGTCGTCAGAGGACAAAGATCCATTCAATAGCATCTTCTCCTCATCTAATCTAAACGATTTATCAAGCAAAAAGTTTTTGACGTCAAAAAAATGGGTCGTTATTGCTCAGAGTGCGACGCATGGTGCAGCAGGAGTCAGTTCAGCAGCAACCAGTGGAGAAAGGGCGATGGATGCTCAAGGTGCACATCGTGCGTTGGAGGGGGGTTCAAGTATCAGTGTGGAGAATGCTACCGTGAATTCAATAATCAAAATGAATTAAATATGCATATGCAAGTCCATCGGCCACGTAGTGTCGCCTGTCCAATTTGCGGCGAACAACGTTTCCGCAGTGGAGCAAATGCTGTGCAGCACGTCGAATCTGGGTACTGCTCTGGCTGTCGTGGACAAGACAATGCTCGTCAACAAATCTATGAATATGCACGGAGGCAAAGCGGGATGCAGCCCTACCTTAATGGAACCCCCTTGTTAACAAATGGTGGTTATAATAACTCTGTTCCAGATTTCCCTTATCAATGTACAGTTTGTGCAAAATCCTTTCGTCAGCTGAGTCAATTGCTGCAGCATCAAGACCAGAAGCACGGTCGTTATACACGTCAGATTGGATACTAAAAAGAATGCTCAGATGACAAGAGAGTTTTGACAAGTGCACAGTAATTGGCCTGTACGATGAACTCATTAATTATTGAATATTCCTAATGTACAGACGAATTGAATCATATTTCTGGTGTTGCATACAAAGGATGTATTACTTCCCACCCCCAATTCTTCTTGCTCTCAATTTCATTTGCAGTAATGTTGCAACAACCATCATTGTTCCACAAAGGATGAAAGAAACACGTGGAGTCAAATCTGTCAAGAGACTGAACAACACGATAAAATTCAAAGGAATTCGAAACAAGTTGTAGATTGCAGCTCGCTTGTCTTCAGGGACAATCATTCCTTTCATCGTTCCCATAGATGGAAAGTACATTCCTACACACATTTCGAATAGATTCATTGCAAGGAATGACGATGTTGCACTGGCAGAAAACACAATCATGGCGAATGCAAAGGCAGCTACTCCAAACACCGTGACTGCTAACTGCTCAGGCTTTAGTTTTTCCATAGCAATAGAAAAAATGGATGAACCAGCCATGCAACAGACCATGAATGTCGAGAAGATGACACCAAATGGAAGACCTTCAAACTCATCCCCTAGCTCTTCTTTCGCCAGAGCAGTCAAGGCAGGTGTCCACATGAAGACAAAGATATACATGCTTCCCTCAAAGAGACTGGAAATGATTCCACAAGAAAGAATGTCCGGGTTTGAAATTGTTGTGTGATAAGCCTTCTTCAATGCACCAGATGCCGATGATTTCGCCTTTTCATTGTCATCGTTATCTGCTGTTGTCTCTCCATAGTTTTCATCCCAAAGAGCACTTGCCAGTAAACCGCATAAGATCAATGCAAGTAGACTCAAATCAAACGGTCCAAGATACCCACCTGTATAAAAGCCAGAATCCTCCGAGAAAGGTTTGAATTCAGCGTGATTTGCAGCCTTGTTGGCAATTTGACCCGCGACAATTGCAATAATTGAGTTACCATACTGTGCAGTACTGAAAGCTTTCCCAATATGTGACATGAGTCCAGCACTTGCATGTGCACCAATGAGCCATGCTTCGAATACTGAAAACAAAAGTGATGTTGCAACACCTCCCAAGAGTCTTCCAATCATGAGAATTGAAAAACTCTTGAAGTCTACAAAATGTGAAAACGACAAAGGTCAACAGAAGGGACATGTAAGTATGTCGCATTGTTCTAATGGCAAGAGAAATGCAAATTGTATAAACTTACGTTTCGTCATACAACTCAATGCATAAATAATAGCAAAGAGGATAATAAACTTGCGTCTACCGCATTGGTCCGCCATCCCCCCAATGAAGCTGCCAAACACCATACTGCTTCCAAACCCAGCTACGAACAATACGGCAATATCATGTTGGGAATATCCATACGCATCATAAAGTGCATATACATACGGTCCTTGCAACCAATCACTAAGCGCCGCGAGAAGGTACACAATAAGATATTTGCGTAACAGCTGAGCGTGACGAATGTTTGCTGCGTTGTCTGATGCCGCATTCACAGCTTTAGAGTCAGCGGGAGGATCACTGCCGTGTTCTAAATCGACATCGCCTTTCTCCTTATCATTGTCACGGAAGCTATCTCCACTGAGAGGGGCTAGTTCCTCCGATTGGGCGACGGATGAAGTTTCCTCACTTGACGTGTTCTTAGTGCTGTCATTGGGAGAAGGGAAATACTTTTTGTAATACGATGATGCACGAAAGGTAACTGCAATGTTGAAGAGGAGGACGGCACCGAAGATTAAGTTGTAGTCGGTCATGGTTCACGATGATCTTTCTTAGATACTATCATGTAGCTATCATCTAGTAACAGGCATCCCCATCGTGGTTTTGTGTGTAGCGGCGTTATAGCGAGACTAAGTAGCATGGCGGCGGGCGGGCCCGACCAGAAAATAATTTATTCGAGATACATGTCTCGAAGCGAGTAATTGGCGATTCCGACAGACAGAGATTTCATTCACGTTGATGTTGAAAAGACATATTATGATCTAGGTAGGAGTAGTAGCATTGTGGAGCTGATTGCAAAGCTTGCAAACCCGCTATCTTATCAATGCTTGAATTTACTTCTTCTTGAGTATGTTCATATATTTGTTCCTTAATCTAGAAGCTGCTCGGAAACCTTGTCATTATTGTAAGCACTTTTCTGTTTCCTTGCAATCGATGAAATCAACCAAGCGCACAAAATAGAATGTCAACTCCAGTGCATGCCAATGTAATTTGGAATGAAACATACACAATGCCTACATCAGACAATAAAGAGGTGTCATCACTAAAGATCAATCCACCCTTTTCAATTCCATACGCAACCATTAATGATGCAAAGGCAAACATAGCATGAGCAAATACCCAAACTGACATCGAGCAGTCATAGTACTCCACGAGACGGAACTGATCGTCATTACCGCCACTTCTACCCCCATCTCTATCATTTACACAGACATGCCGTGTGTCAACATTCAAAAAACCCCTATAGTAAGAATAACGAAATCTTCGCAGTTCACCCCCAGGCTTTCGAGCCTTTGATGATGTATCTTCTGCCGAAATCCACTTGCTCATGCCCAAAATGTGTGATGGCAATACCAACAAACAGCAGATGTAATAGTTGAAAGTGTTGATGTCTCCGCGGCATATTATGCTATGCGAACATTCCAATTTATTGTCGTCTTTTGGCCGATCGTAAAACACAAATGATGTGCATTTGGAAGTGACGGCGCTTGCTGTCGAAGGGCGGGCCAACATGTACTGAAAAGTGGAGTATTCTTCGAGAGAAGTGCTCATTTTCCTTTAATTAACCAAAATGAAAGAAGAATGTGATACATATGTACTATAATATCTTGCCGATACTTCTCAACAGAATCGACGCAAAATCCTCGAAAGAATGTTATGGTAGATAGTTGAAGACGAAGATCGACACTGGAAGATACAGCCGACAGCGAGCGCCTACTCATAACTGAAACTGACTGATGTGAACTTCTGCACTAAGTACGAGGTTAGGCATGGTAAGGCGAGAAGGGGAGCTCTGACACTCAGATTGCTAACTAAATCTAACTAATGAACGCTGTCTAGCCCTCAAACAAATAAGTTTCAAGATGTTCTTTGCTCCGTCGATTTTCGATTTTTAGGAACCCGCTGCATGCTGCATGCTGCATGTAAAAAATGTTCGCTTCGTCGTCGACTCGTCGTGTAGTCGGCTTCGCTCACAACACCACTACTCGGCAATGAGTCAACTACGCCCAAGACGCCACCACCCCAATGACAATGATCGCGGTGAAGTAAGATTGGATATTCGGTCTGACAGCACTCACAGTAGCATCGACTTTAATTACGCAAAATACGGAAAGAAGAAGAGGATAAAAAAGAAGGGTAGATGTTCAATCTATGTTGTCTTCATTGTGGGATGCTTCGTCTATCTCATTGCTGTATTTACTTGGTCGACTTCTTGGGGGCGGGGACCGTCATCTAAACCATTGACATCAGATTCAAAGTCGAGACAATACTATAATAATCAGAGTCTACAACAAAATACACAGCGGCAAGAAAGTCTTTACAAGAGATTGGGTCAACGTCTAACAACTCAAAAGAGACACAAAGATTTGACAAAAACTCCACAAACTGTAAACTTGAACGACTTGACAACAACCATTGCCTCCAAGAAAGAATACGCGTATAAACACGCAAAGTATGACGAGAAAAGCGCTGACTATGGTGATCTTGAATATAAACTTCTCAAAGGTGGCTTTCTCAAGAACATTGAGAATGGAGGAGCATTTGATCCAGAATCCACAATTGATGTTGATGTTACTAAGAAGACGTTGCAGAAGAGAGGTAGCTATCCCCAGTACATCCTTTCAGATGGTGATACGTTGCCCATGAAACAGAAAGCGGAAGATGCCTCATACAAAGATTTGTTGAACTACTATGACGACGATAACGTTGAAGTCTTCAAACGGGCAAATGATGGCAAAACAGAAGAGCCTCGAGCATGTAAAACTGCTGAGTTTGAAAAGTTTTACTTTCCCACTTGCAATAACTTTCATGAGATAGATCTTGGTAGACCCTACGATGATCCTGAGGAGATGCAGCAACCGCGACCCGAGAATCAGTTGGCAAAGGTCCGGTATCTTGACCATGGATATTATCGTGATGTGTGGGTTGTAGAAGACAATCCATGGATTTGGCCCACTCAGTATGCAACGGAGAAGAACAACAAACCAAAAGAGGCTCTAGGGGTTTCTGACGAGAAGTTTACAGCAGATTTGGTTACAAAAGCGTATAGGACGATGGTACTCAAGACACTTCGATATGCACACAAATATAAAGAGGATAGCTTCTTAGAAGTACAGCTAGAGGCAATAATAATGGAACGAATGACGAAGTCTTCACGCATAATGGACATATACGGACATTGCGGTTTTGCTGTCTCCGCAGAGTTGGTACCGATCGAGTTTGAAGAGCGAGTTGTTTCCGGGGAGGGTTATGCTGAGGCGAAAGACGTACAGAAAAGGAACAAGGATGGTCCGCGCTCATATAATAATTTTACCGCCGAAGAGAAGCTCTCATTTGCTCTAGAGATGGCCGAAAGTATTGCTGATCTCCATGGTTTTGAAGATGGCGTTATTGTTCATGACGATGTTCAACTGTGTCAATGGATGACTACATCTGACGGCAGGTTGAAGCTTGGTGACTTCAATCGCGCTACAATTATGCAGTGGGACGAGATCAAAGATCAATACTGCATGTTCAATAATGGGATTGCATTTGGCAACTACCGAGCGCCAGAAGAATTCAAAGCAGTCAACTTAGACGAGAAGATTGATGTTTTCTCGTTTTGTAACAATATCTATGCTCTCATAACAGGACTATGGAACTTTTATGACACTGAAGATGATGAAGTGGTGCATGAGAAACTGATCGGCGGCGATCTTGCTTTTGTGGATCCTCGCTGGAAAGACCAAAGTTACGAGGAAGGTAAACTTGTTGAACTGCTACCGAAGTGCTGGGCATACGACCCAGACGAGAGGATAAGCATTTTCGATGCTGTCAAGTTTTTGAGACAAGCCGTGGAAGATAAACCAAAACATTCAAATTAGAATATTACGCCACTTTAGCTATTTGTTCGACTATGCGGCGAAAAAAAACGCCTAATGTTATGATATCATTGAGTGTAGTAGAAATGTACAAGCATAGAAACATTATCATTAGTTTTTACTCGTCAGAGAGAGCAGCATAAACTTCATTGTATTTCTTCGCAACAGATTCTGCCACCATTCTGTCCCTCTCTGTTTCCGCTGTTGAGTCAAGACCAATCCACGTTGGAGGATTATGCGATGGGAGTGAGTCAATCCACGTAAAGCACTCATCTCTCGAACTTCCTTCTGGTAGAGTTGGCGACCCGTCAACATCAACTAACTTGAAATCTACGTTGAATGCTTTAGGGGTGAATATTCGGTTCACAAGTTTGTCAAGAATATCTTGGTCTGAGTCCTCAGTGACGCGACCACCGAAGACACCTTTACACAGAGTTGTACGAATTGCTTCCCAAGGAAGTTTTTCAGGATCGACATTTTGTTTCTTACCACATTTGTCATTCACTAAAGAATCAATGACGTCAAGCGCATGAATAGCATCGGATTCAGTGAATTCGTATTGCTGACTCCATCCATTCGGCATGAACCTAAGACGTTCTTGAATAACGGCGTGAGTCCAGCCAACTATCAAATAGAGACGATTCTGTACAGAATTGGCGAATCTATCATTCGAGATACGAGAGAAGAAGCGAGAAAGTGATGCCTTGATACCAGTTGGAGCTTCTGCGACAATAATATCACTTAGCTGAAGCAGCGCTGTTGGTAGCTTTGGGCTAATTTCACTTGTAATAAAAATTCTGAAATCAGGATGTGTTCCGTGTAGTGACTGAAGAGTCTTCACTAGAGTCTCTTCTAACCAATCAGTACACAAGTGACAATTCTTCAGCATTACCCAAGTTCCTCGCTTCGATGCAGAGGCAATAAACTGTTCAGCGATTTGGTAGCCTTCGCTACTTCCCATCGCAACACCAGCCAACTCTCTTGATTCAGTTTTTGCCATTGCCTCAACCCTGCCGCTGACATCATGACCAGGGGCACTGCACAAAAGCAATGGCACCATTGAGCTAATGTCGTTGAAGGTGACATCCCTTAGATTGTTCAGTCCCTTTCCTTGCCATGGGAAGTTTGAGCCAAACGCTTCCTCGATCTTCGATGTGATGTCATCAGTTGCAATATCCTCTTTCTTTTCATCAAGCGCGCATTTGCCCGTTGAAAGTTTTGCAAGAAGGAGAGCAAAGACCATTTTGTCTTCATCTTTCAAGCCCCGACCGATTCGTGATGCGACTTCTGTGTATAGTGCAGTCTTCAATAATGCTAAACGACTGTCAGGATCATCCACTTCGTGGTGCTCTTTCCTCTCCAACACACTCTCCAATACGCTCATAAAGGAGGTGGCAGTGAATTCATAAAGAAAACTAATCTCTCGCATGGCAGCGAACAAGACAAATAGCTCTTTGCAACTGAGGGAGATAGGTGCAAATTTGCTGATAGCCCTCTGTATCTCTGTCATCACTTCAGCGCTTCTTGCCATTTGCTCCTCAACTTCGGCCCCTTCCTTCATTAGGCGCTCCATGCCCTCAACAACACGATCGTCATCAAGAATGCTTCCCTCTACAGCACTTATTTCTCTCAACATTTGTTCCTCGAGACCGCGTAGTTTCACATTTTGTTCTCCTTGCAATTTCAAGATATCATTTCTCTGGCTCTCGACTTCAGGACTCTCGTTTTTCAGAATCTTCGTGAGACTTTGACTTTGGAGCCCAGCAGGAGTAACTGTAAAGTTGACCAATGTCACACGCGAACAAATATCGGGGGTCAATTTCACAGCTGGATTCTTGGTAGTAAGAATGATGTTGAACTTCGGACTGAAGTCTACATCTTCTGTGCCGATTCTCACTAATGATCGGCCACCAGTTCGTTGAATCTCCTTGTTCAAGATAGGATTGAGGACTGGGTCCAATTTTTCAACGTTTTCAACTAGAAGAGTCGTCCCAAAGCGAACAGCCCCAGAAAGAACTTTCATGAAAGATTTATCAAGGAAGCTCGTCTTTTGAATCTTCTGGTCTTTGTATTTTTTCATCATGAAATCGATAGCATGACCGGATGGATCAATGATGAGAGGGAATCTCTCGCAGCGAGATATGATAACGCCGTTCTCAAGACTGAGAGAATCGGATGGAAGGCCTTGAGATTGCCACTCAAGTCTGTCTGAAGCTTTACTCAATGACTCAATCATACTTAGATCCTCTCTAAATTCAATTCCAAGATCATCCAATGCACTGCGCCATTGTTGCAGTAGCGTGCGCCTTGCACTAAAGGGGAAGAATCCTGCATAAGTCAGAAAAGCCGCCATCTGTAAACCGTCACCAACAAGGCATGTCAAAATTGATTGGAAACCTTCGCTACTCTTGGACCAACGCTCACTCTCTTGACTAAGACTCTTCATGAGGCTCTCCGCTCGCTCGACTTTGGTCGTGACCACTTCCATTTCATGCTTCAATGCTTCTACATCTCTAATTAATGTTGCGTATTCACTCTTGTAGTTTGCGATCGATGATTCAAGCCCCGCAACTTCAGCTTCCAACGTTTCTTTCTCATCATTGGCTACTTTTGCGTCTTGCTCTAACTTCTCTACTTCCTCGCGAAGTGGTTGGATGCTGTTGTAAATAGTTGAATACTTGATTTGAGACTCTGCCCATTGATACAAGGGACCACATGCCTTACTACTTCTCGTAACTTTCTCCACTGATAAATCTTCATTGCCATCGAGATATTTTTCTCGCACGATTTGAGTTTGTCGCGATGTCAGATTGTCCACATCAAAGTCTAAAATGCTCGGGATAAAATCTTTCTTGGCAAGCAGTTTTTTCACATCTGCCCATTCCGTCTTCTTTTCTCCCAACATGATGGCAACACACTCCAAAGTAAGTTTCACATTCATCGGAGGGCGAGCTAGGTTTCTCACCTCATCCAAGTCTTTCTTCTTGATGCCCTTCACGCTATCTCTAGCGCTAATAAGTGCCGGTTCTGCCTCTTCCAACTCACTCTGCGCTTTCTCCTTTCGCTCTGCAATAGCAACTTGCTGTTTGTCCACTTCGATGCTCATTTTCTCTGCTTCGTCTTTCCGCTTCTGAGCTTCATTCTGATCGGCGACCATTTGCTGGAGTTTGTTGTTAGCCAACATTTCCTTTTCACGCAGTTCTACAGTTTTGGATGCAAGCCCCACCTTCAACTCAGCAACATTCTCTTGCGTCTGTTTCAACTTACTGAGACCTGCATTGACGTGCAGCTGCTCGTCTTCGATTTCTTCGCGTCGATGGTTCACGCAGGTGACAAAGTTGTTGATCAGGGCGAGGTAATCCCTCGGTGATAAGAAAGTTCTGCTAAGGCTGGATGCAGACGTTCCTACTTCTTCGGAAAGGTCCTTAGTAATAGCGTGTAGTTGAACAAGTGCTGCAACAACAGCTTGGTGAAATCCACCCTTGGCAACACCATCAAAAGCATCTTCTACTTGAGTCATGAGTCGTTCGCCGGCACCAATACCCCAAGAACCACCTACTGCTTCAGCATCTCCCATATCTAAACGCATAGTAAACTCTCTTCCTACTTCTGCCATTGCTTTCGCACTCCATGATCCAAACCAATCCACAACACACCTATTGAAGAGCGCCGGACTAGTAGTCGATCGATTCTTCCACTCTCCTCCGCTAGGATTCATTGTAAAAACAACGTGCAAGTTCCTTTGAACTACTGAAGTGAAACGACGCCACAATTCTTCTTCACTATCAACAATCACACCATCTCTAGCGGCACTATCTCTGCATGCACTCATGAGAGACGTGTACTCATCACCATCAAAAAGACCAGGAACTTCACCGCTGGCAAGCAGAGCGTTCATGGCTTCAAGAAATCCACTGCCTAATACATTGCCCTCGTCGAAAATGAAGCAAATTTTTTCTCCGTCAACTCCAACTCGTCGCATTACTCCTCTCAAGTCTTCATTGAAATCATCAATTCCGTACCTAGAGTGAGCTTTGATTTGGAAAATTTGCAGTCCATTCATCCATGACACAAACTTGGAAAGAACAGTTTTACCTGCTCCACTGTCTCCGACTAGCAAGCAATGGCCCATTGGTTGACGCAAGACGCGGTCTATTCGTAATACATGGTCCAGCACTTGATCGAAGACAACTAGTGGTACATCCAACTCTTCTTCATAAAATACTTTCAAGCGTGCACTCAAGAATGTCTTCAACTCTTCTCGATTCACTCGTCGCGTGTCTTTCGTCAACCACGACGAATAAAACAGTGGGCGGGCGAGAACCTCATCGTGATCGACAGCAGCAAAGCGCTGCCTTGCAACTTCATCAATCTTATTAGAACACCATTCGATTTCACCATCTTCTACGAGGCGATCAGAGAATAATCGAAGGGCTTCGTGTGCCCAAATTCTGATCAACTCTTCTCGTGTTAGACCATGGTCCATATGTACAACGGCTTCGTAAATACCTCGGACCCATCGACTCAGTTCACGAGGTGAATAAAAGTATTGAGGTTGCATTTCAGGGGTGAATTTCTTCTGACATGCAGTGAAAAGCTCAATCATGGCTTCAGTGATGACATCAGTCTCACCCTTTAATTGTGGAAACAGCTTCATGATACCACCGTTGAATGTTCGATAAATTTGCGTCAAAGAATCACGAGATGGAAAGTCTACGAGAAGCAGAGAGGCGTGTCGGAGGAATCTCGAAGACAGCTCAACACGGCCAGCGTCAGTTGGCGGGTTGCATGCACCAACGAATTGGATGCGGTTGGTTTTGATCCACACATTATCCTCTCTCCAGAAACCTCCTTGTTCCACAAGTTGCCTCATGAACATGATCACTCGCTGCGTACCGTAAGAATCCTCTTCTGGGAGATTGATCTCGTCACAAAAAACAACGAGCCAATTACTAGCTCCCAAACTTTCAACAGGTTCAAGCACAATATCTTTTCCTTTCCGCACATACGTACAATACTGCGCAAAAGTCTTCATGATAATTTCAGGCGTTGTGCGAGAGGAGAAGTTGAGACTGGCTAGTGTGACTCCTTGGACTGATTGCAGGACTGACGTCAACGTCATTGTTTTACCAGAGCCAGGGGGACCGCAGAGGAGAAGGGGTGATCTACTCTCCAACCAAGCACCAAGAATTTCAGAGTGACGGACAGTATCAGTCGTGGTTACCACCACATCAGTCGCTGTGACCTTGTGGCTTTCGATCTCCATACGCGGCACACTATTGCTCCAAAGCTCAAACTCTCCATTTTCTACTCGGACTCGATAATCTGCAAGTGAACCATTCTCATTATCGGACGGAAGCATCATTCCACTTGATCGCAGCAACAAATCGGCAAGCTTATTTCGAACATCCCACGAAGCACTTCCTGCAAATGACCACAATGAAGAATGCAACACCCAGCGCTTAGCAAAGTTATCCATGTGCTGCCCGGTCATAGGGAAATCGGGGTGGTTCTCATCGTATTCAATAGCTAGCCCAATTCCTTTGATGAGAAGGGACTTCAGACTCCGAAGTAGTCCTTCTCTAGATATATCCATAACATGCTTCTCAGACAAACCAAACTCAAGAGCATCAGCAACCAAAGGTGTTGACCTAGAATCTTCGGTGATGAAAAATCCTTGAACAGCGTCAAGAAACGAAATCTGGGCTGATGGAATACCGTCGCTAGATACTAAGCTGTTTTCTGCAGATAAATTCGCTGATCGGAGTTCTCCTACAAAATGACGGAGACTCATGTCGTTCGTAACAGTGTCAGCCGAGAACCAAACCATACCGCAACGAGAAACGGTTGCAGGAGTAGCTTGCTCAAGACTGTCAACTTCGAGAATGATTCGAACATTGTCTGGAATATTTAACCTTTCTCCGCTTGACAGTGTCAGGAGCTTGTTGTCATCGAGGACACTATTCAAGTTCTCTGCCCATTCTGGGTCTACGTCACCATCAAACACAATCCAGTGCCTGCGATCCGCTTCGCCACGTTGGTTAGCAATGATTGTTCGAAGTAAACTGGTGAAAATTCCATCGGTCCACTCAAGTGTTGTTCCGTCGAGAACACCATACAAGGCCTCTTTGTCTATTGCCTTGGGATCAATTATGTACAGTTCCCCCTTCACGCCATCTTCTTCTTCGAGGCTCTTCATCAAAGTCCGTAGAGCAGAAGACTTACCCACTCCACTCGGTCCAACAATCATAATTCCATGCCGCATTTCGATTACCATTTTGAGTTGCAATATCTTTTGCACCCATTGATCAGCTGGAATATAATTGCTCGTTTTGCAAATTGCATCGATCTTTTCCCTCAACTCTTCATTTTCCATCTGTGTGACCTCTGATCCGGGGAAAACTTCCTCTAAAATTGAAGTAAACACATCAAGATCACCAGCTATGAGTTTTGGCAAGATGTTGTTGCAAGCTCCTTGAATCAACACATTTCGTTCCAGATTTGCAAGATCTTCCCCCTCAAGCATATCATTACCTAGCATTGCCTTTCGTTTCAGACCACCAGCAGAGACCAAAAGTGTCTTGAGTGCTCGAAGTCCAAAGTCATAGTGAGTTTGCTTTGACATTTTCTGCTGGCTCATGATGAACAAGTCGACGACTTTACTTGCTAACTTTTCAGCACTCACAATGCCCTGACTATAAAGCATAACTTGTGCGATCAGGTTACGATCAGGAACAACCATCGCGACAGATCGGAAGAGGGTCTTGAGGTTGTCGGGGAGATTACTCCGACCAGCATAACCTGGATTCATAGTTACGAAAATTCCAACGTTTTCATGAAGTGCGATTGATTTCCCGAGTAGCTCAATATACTTTTGCCTCTCTAGAGACCCTTGTTGAATTGTGAGAATCTGCTGAGATACTGCCGAAAGGATACGCTCCTCTAGACGATTAAACTCGTCAAAACATCCCCATGCACCCACTTGACAAAGACCACAGAAAATTCTTCCCATTGCACCGAAATCGAAAGTTTCATCGCAGTTCATAACCACAACAAACCTACCAAGTTGCGCTCCTAACGCTTTCACACTCTCCGTCTTACCAGTACCTGCCGGTCCAAATGGATTTCCTCCCATTCGGAAATTGAGTGCCTGTGTCAAAGTAAGATAACATCGATCTGTTAAAGGTGTCTGAACTAGTCTTTCTCCGATCCCCAAATATTCAAATCCGTAGTAGAAAGAGGCGTTCGATAAGCTAATTCGAAGCTTTTCAGTTAGAATGTCTGCATCTGGATTATAATCAAATCGCATGTGGTAAAGCCAGCGGAAGTCGTTCACATCGCAAACACCTTCATCAATCATTGATTTTGTCACATCACGTTTATGCACCAACTCAGTGATAAGCTGTTCAAACTTCTTTCGCGACTCAGAAGGCAAGTCGAGCAAGACAGTTTCAGCCATGACCTCGAGTTTACCGTTGATTGCGTCCAAGACAGCCTGCAAGTCTTTGGCGCTATTCTCACCGCGAAGTGCTGCGTCCATAGACATGCTCCAATCCACTTGACTGGCCAAAATCATGACCTGGGCTGGAAATTTATTCGCCCAATTTACGAAATCGGCTTTCCCTTCTGGACTTGTCGTTGAGGTTTGAGTAGATTGAACCTCAGCTACAGCTGAGTGCAGAAGTGTTGCAAGTGTTATTTTCATGTCTTCTTCTAACTTTTTCAACCATTCCTTCACATTCATCTTGTCTGTGACCACTATAGGAGAATGTAAGATTACTTTCTCACCATCTTTAGATAGCATTGCATCAAACTTGGCCAATACGCCTTCATCTTCACATGGAAGTGAGTTTAAGGTTGCAATGCTTGCAAACATTTTTCCAAGATGTGGTAATACCTTTCCAGGCTCGGATGCATTTCCAATGATCTCAAGCAAGTCGTCATCCCCAAGGAAATAAAAGCGGCTAAAGTCGTTTCTTTGTTTCTCAAGGTATGCACCTAGAGCTTTTTGAATCACCACCATCAAATTCTGAAGCCTCTCTAGGGTCCTTTGCAAGTTTTCAATGTTGAGTGCTTCCATGGCATACGGTCGGCTAGAGATACGCCTCATGAGAGAAACGAATTCCCCATCAACACTCTTGAACCTAGACCACTCAGCAGGCAGCTGGGCCTTGATATCTGCGCTTCCGAAGAAAATCCCTTCAAGATAAACCCATCGCCGCTGCACGTCAATCCAGGCATCAAAAGCTGCCCTGAGCTTAGTCAAACGATCTTCCCAGAGGTTTCCATCTTCTTGGAACTCACGGACCGAGCGGTAGTACGGAGAGCTCCTCATCAATACAAGGCCGCCGGTGTGGTCATCTAATGCGTTGAAGAGGTCATCCCAGCCACGAATCAATCTCACTCTATTTTGATAGAGCACAAGGTCAAGCTCTTCCTTCATCCATTTATCACGAACTTGGTTAAGGAAAACTTCAATGGCCATTTCTCCTTGAGCGACGGAAAGAACTTCAGCTACATCTTTCTTCTTCTCTAGAAGGCCATTGTCCCACAGCATCCCGATTGTTAGTTCTGAGAATGAAACGTGGATGTTGAGCTTCTGGAGGATGGATTTCCAGTGTCTCTCTTTGAGTGAGTCAGTTTTCAAATCAGTTAAAGCGGCATGGCCAGCTAGAAGCGACTTGATTTCGTCGTATAATGTGTTGTAAGCATCATACTGCCGAATCCGGTTCGGAAGGGAACGGAGGTCAATCAGTAAGTCATCTAGCGCCTTACGAATTTTGCGCATTACAGCAGTTGCCCACAGCGAATCTTTCAAATCTAAGAGTGCGGTGTAAGGCTTGCTCACGGCTTCCCAGACTTCTGCGAGGTCACGAATCTCGTCAAGACAATCAGACAAATCACTGTTCACGATCCCAGCATCAAGACCTAAGGCATCCTTTGCTTTCGTAAGATTTTCTTGATCGATCTTTGCCTTCCTCATGTTGAATTCGAATTTAGTCAATCTTTCAATAGCTTGATCAGGTGTGATATTTCCGATGAGTGGCTTATTCTGCTCCCAGTCGTTGATTAGTTCTGACAAGCGCTGAGCATTGGTCTTATCTTCTGCGACAATGCGTGATTGCAGGAGGGGCACCTGCTCTTCCATTGTACGAGTACGCTTCGAGAGCACTTGTTCAACTTGTTGTAGTTGACCCATTACAAGGCTTGCCTCTGTCCAATCGCCACGAAACGCATGGCGTTGTCTCTTCAGTAACTTCTCAGATTCAAAAAGCTCCTTGGACTTCTTCAGCCACAGAGGAAGTTGCTGTGTTACTTCTTGTAAGAATGTGACCCCGAGGACAATTTCACTCGTCGCAACAGATGCTCCCTCCAATGAGATAGACTCCAATCTAGTTTTGGCGCTTGAAACTTTTTCGTAGGACTCGTTAATCCTCTCCGAGAGCACTGCTGCAAAATAGGTCTGCAACTCCTTTTGCCAAGAGTCATATTTCAGGTTAACTTGAGACTGGACTTTGCTATAACGAACACTGATTGGACCAAACTCAGTTACTGTTGCAGTCGAGTCAAGGGTGCTGCGTGCTGCGGATGCTTCGACGATTAGATCATGCCACTTCTTCAAGTCCCCATCAACTGCCGACGCAACATCACCCACTTGCGAATCCCACAAAGTTTGGTATCCCAACCACTGATTTACAAACGCAGAAAGGTTTCGAATGTGGTCTTCAACTGCAGAGTATGCATCTGACAGAACAATCGAGGAAACAGAATGAACCAAGTCATGAAAAGTGCTGACTTTCTTCGGTCCTTCGTTTCCACTCTCAAATACATCGAACCTTCCACTATTCAGACGAGGCAAAGTGCAAACAATACCTATGTATGCGTGAAGCTCATCAAGGAACAGTGAGCGAGTTGCCGGAACGGAAGGCTGAGCTGATATTTCTTGATTCCTCAGAAGAATTTCCACGGAAATTTTTGGGATTTTGACTGGATTCCCACACTTCTTCGTCTTCTTCGAGTTTGATAACGTAGATAAGCCGTATGCCTCGCTCCACATGCAAAGTGCTTGTTCAAGTCTGCTACCCAACACGGCTCCAACTCTACAGTTTACTTTGTCGACCCACATCGAAAGGTCAGAGTAACCTGCCATACTCAATTCATCAACTACCTTTTGCACATTTTCCACCGCATCGCAAAAACTTTGTTTCTCATATGAGACACTCTTGAGGGCTTCTATTGCCACGCAAATATTTTCTGATGCTCGTAAAAGAATTTCCACTCTCTCCTCAAAGCGATTAACTTGCTCATTCAGAACTGCAATCCATGCACCGACATCCTTGGAGTCCCAGCGTGTACGGCGTTTTGAGGTCTTTTTGGAACCATCAAGCGACACGTCAAATGCTTCACCAATAGATTCTTGAATTGCCCTCAATTCCTGTGACACAAGGGGTTCTAACTCTTCGGTGATAAGCCCACGAGCTGCGGCATAAGAACTCAATGCAGTCTTCAGCGCCACTGCCGTATCGAAGGAGAACAAATAAATGTTAGCATAAATAAATATGGATGGATCAGGACACCACGAATAAAAATACTTACTGGCATGAGCATGGCGAGCCATGGCTTCTTCTGACACTAGAGCAATGGTGCGTGGGATGTCTCGTTCGTATCCTAGCCACTTCAAATACCGAATTTCACGTGACAAATACTCGTGCTTTTCGTCAAAGTTAGCCTTGGCAACAAGATATTTCCCCTCTCTTACGATGATGATGGGGAAGGTGTTGAGTTTCGAGTTAGTATCTGAACTCAGCTCACGTTCCCAATCAGAAACCCAGTTTCGAAAGTAAGCTCGAGAATCCAATTTGCTCAAAAGCTCATCACAAGAGCGCCGAAGATGCCTCCCTTCTAAGTGTTGCCCCCACTCTTTCCCGAGAACATGACTCATACGCTTCATGAGTGCATGGACTTGACGTTCCATTTGCTTTGCCCATAAAATTTTCCCACTGACAGGCGGGATACCACGAATTGTAGCAATACAAGATGCAGATGAAGATTCATATTTGAGTGTGAATTTTGACTGCAACTTTTGGACCGCTTGTCCAACTGTATTCATGAGCTGGATTTGGAATTCTTTGACAGCAACTCTCACACGTGTTCGTGTCAAGAGAGGGTTGAAACGCGCAAAGACACGAAACATATCTTCGGCATCCTGGCATGAAGAAAGCTTGTCTCTCAGTAACTTGGCAAGATGCTCTTCAATAGTGTCAACTTTGCGATCATATCCGTCTAATGCCGAAGCAAAGACAGCTTCCCCCCTAGCACTCAAATCCAACACATCAACTGAAGCGAATAATGACATGGGAGCTTCATCAACTTCCTTCAAAGCCCAGGCCGAGTACTCCTCGGAACTTCCAGATTCGTCTCCACCAGTGCCGTTCTTACTGTCACCAGTCAAAACCTCAGCAACCACAGTTCGGAGTTTTTCATGCTGTGTCCTGAAATGGTATATTGCATCCAACCGTTCTCGCAAAGCTTGATGATACAATTTTATTCCCTTCAGAACCTGAGCCGGAGTCTCATTCCGTGCCTCACCGGCTCTCCTCCTCATACGCCCCTGGTCAAGGAAGAACTCCGAAAAGGTAGCAAATGATGCATCAAACACTACAAAGATGTCTTGTGTCGGGCCCCTCACTTTCTTCTCATACTCATCGTAATTCAAACTCAACACAATTCCATTTCCTTTGTAACTCTCACGAAGTGTGCCCTCCATCCTTTCCCGCAAGTTCAAAGTTGTTGCTTCCACCAATCGAGCCAAACGATCTAAATCATAAAATCTCGATTGCCTTACTTTTGGCAAATGAGTGAATACTGCATCCATAGCCGAGCCAATTTTAGCCCAATCCCTCGCTGCTGCCAACATGGGAGCAGGGTAAGACCTTAGGAAATTGGCAACATCCCCTACATGTGCCTCAGCGGTATCCATCCCAGTGTTGTTCTCTAGAGCAATAGTCGCAACGAATCGTTTAGCTTCTTTCAACAATGCAATTGTCAGTAGAACATCAGGTTTACTCAACTCTGATCGAATAGTTTTGAGAGCTTCCTCCAACCCAATCCAAAAGGAAACCTCTTCCAAATCAGCGTGAGATTCAGTTTCAGCGCTATCTCCCGAAGGAAAGGGAGTGCTCGCGGGCAATACAGTCACTTTACGAATCTGAGTGATCCAATGTGTGACTGTACTTTGCACTTCATTTAAAAAGGCGTCGTCTTGTAGTGATTCAGACAATCCTACACTCTCCAAATCCATTTTTCCAGATGAATCCAACCGAGCTGCCGCCTCCGCGATACGAGGGTGGGCGCGTAACGCAACATGGGGGATACGACCAAGGACTGTGCGGCGACATTGTCCTAGAGCCACATCCAACTCACGTAGTTTGTCTTCCAATCCCTCCATGATACGAGTTGTTTTGCGCCTATTTGGATTTTGTTTGACAGACTCGTCTCCCTCTCCTGCAGGAGTTACCAACCCATCATTGCCTTCCTTCTTTTCCTCCTCGAGTTCCAAGGCCTCAATGGCTCTCACGGCAGGAACAAAACAATGTCTGGCATACATTTGCAATGCAAGAAATGTAGCCGAACCAGGATTGTTGGTATCACCCCCGCCGCCACCTGACTTCTCCTCTTTTGAATCTTCCTTAGACTCACTGGTTTGATCTTCATCATCCTCTGCTTCGTCAGGATAAATCCTTGGACTCATTACCATACATTGAATTTGACGTGCATTCTTAATCTCCCCTCCACCAGCAGCGTTGGTTGTTGTCGATGTTTCCGCTGCTGCATTGGCACCGATTAAAGAAGCATTGATGAATGCCAATGAACCAAGGTTTCTCCCGTCAAATGATTCAGTGGAGGCAAATGCCTCGTCCCAACTTGCTTCATCGTCATCCCTTATCGCTTTCTGTTCATCTTTGGCAGATTGACGAGGTACCCAAATAAACAATTTGGGGCAAGGTTGAGCGGAACCTCCTCCTCCACCACCAGTTGCCTCAGCGTCAGATGAAGGTACCGCCGACCCACTGCCACCTCCTGCAAGAAAGCGTTGAATCGCCTGCAAGCTGGAAGGGTTGCTCACTTGCGCCTGTAGATGCAGCTGACATGCCCCCTGAATGTAATCAAGAGGCGCAACTGGGCCACGGCCACCGCCCCCCATCTTGAATGCTGGATGTGTATTACTTCCAACGCAGTTTGAATTTTGTCTTTCCCAACCAATGAAGATACCAAAGACCTATTATCCAGCTTCTCTAGGGTACTATTGACGTCTAACAACCTATGCTACAACTCTACTCCCTCTCTCTAGAAGATAAGTATTACACTTTCTGCTTCGTTTCCAGCGGGCGGCGCGGCGGATTAATTTTTTTCGCATTGGTGGTTGGCGCGCCAAAACATTTTAGAAACTGTCCTTGACAAGCGAAGTGACAGATTTGTGTAGGAGTACCTGTCTGGCCAATACTTCAAAGTAAAAGAGAGAAAGTGAGCATCCCGCAGGACACTACAGGCCCCGTGCAGTCATGGCCCGGAGATAATGATTGTCTCGCACAACTAAAAGCGAGACTTGTAGTGTTCCCACCACCGGCAATTCCATTTTTTTTTGACAAAAAAAACTCAGTTGGACGATGAACGCCATCCCAAGCAGCCGTCGTCACGAACCACACTAGCACGTCAAATCAAGAGCCGTAAAATATCCACCGCCTCCACGGTGTCATTAGCAACATCACCCCCCATCATCCCATCGGTCGCTACACCTTTTTTTCTTCCCCCTACACCTCAAACGCCCCCCCGGAAGTCACCACATCTGCTGGCAGCGCCGTCTTTTTGGGTTTCATACTATTCCGACGTAGCCTTCCGTAGAAGTGGCCCTCACCGAACCTATCTCCGGCCGATCCATCCATAGAGATTTGCGACGGTGGTAAAATCCTCTCCGTCAGCAAAAAATAATCGTCAAGGGAGTAGGCAATAACCCCCTGTTGAGAGAAATCTCCCGCCTCCACTGGTTTGTTCTGACGGAGTGGCCGAAGTTAGGGCTTCATCATCGTCAAAACGCAAGCTCCTCCCAACTGCAAACAGGATAAGCGTGACTTGACTAGTCTTCGACACGTGACAGAACGATATTACAGGGGCTAATACATCCTTCTCCGCGCGACCATTTTCGCAAAAAAACATTGCAAATCCGCTTCAGACTCAACTCTCAACGAACACAAGCAAGCACACCACCATGGAAGGCCAACCACCACTACCACCGGCAGGGCCTTCCGGGGGAACCAGCCCTCCACCAAATAATGGCGCCCCACCAACAGTAACTGATGTCCCTCCCTTCTCTTCCGTGGCTGCCGCTCCAGAAGCGATGGACATCTCACAAGTTCAACAACAGCCTGATCCATCTGCTGCTCAACCAATGATGTCGGATGTGCCTCCTCCTTCGACCTCCACAACAGCAACGGCACCTGCTGCTACATTCGCCGCGCCATTTAATAATCAGGGGACGTCATCGTTGTCAATGATGAATCAACCTGTCGTTGCACCTGCTGATGCGAAATTGCCATCAACTAGTGAGCCTATGCAGGTGGACGAGGAGGGGGTGTCGCCGCCCAAGGAGGAGGCTGTAGTGGTGGCACCACCGCCGCCAGCAGCAGCACTCGTTGTTGCGCCAGTTATTGATGCAGCACCCGTGGTTGTTGAAGCGGTGCCAACTGAACCATCCCCACCGGCTGTCGATGATGATGTGGCCATGGGAGATAATAGCATGATGACGATGATGACAAATCCACCCGTGGAAGAGCCATCTGCTATCGAACAACCATCGATCGATAATGTTACCAAGCCTGCTGCTGTAGATAATGTGACAATTGCACCCGCTCCACCTGCGGGACCTATCCAACCCATTATGGAGGAAAAGTCGCAACCGATGATGACAGAAGTTACCAATGTGGGGTTGAATGCTCTACCAACAACCACGATAATTAGTGAAAAAACAGAAGCACCCACTGCGGAAGCTGCCAGTGTCATGGAAACTAGCGAACCTGCTCCCTCTGTTGATAATGGCGCTGCTGTTGCTGTGGAATCGAAACAACCTGAGATTAACAATCCATCGCCCATTCCTGAAGCAACAGCCGCCGCTCCTGCCAGTTTAAAGGTTGTTGGTGTGGCGAAAGATGATGTCAAGCCTGCTGTTTCTACTGCGGTCGATGTTCCAATCAAAGATGCGAGTGATGTTAAAACCCCTGCAATTACTACTGCGGCACCTGTTGCACCAAAGGCAGATGTAGGTGCAATCGGAGGGTCTGTGCCAACAAAAGCTGCTGAGAGTGCTGCGGAAAGTGCTGCTACGTCTGTTACTACCACTGTTACTGCTCCAGCTCCATCTAATGCCGATGTGAAAATGAGTGGTACCGAAGAAAAAGCTGCCGAGGAGAAGAAGGATGTGAAATCTATTGATGTTCCAGCAGCAGGAGCCGGTGCAGGAGCCAAGGTTACCGAGAAACCTGCTGCACTCCCTCCCGCCAAGGTCATTGAGAGCAGCAAATTAGCTGATTCCAAACCTGTTGCCTTTCCAAATAATGTCAGTGGCGGTGATACGAAACCTGCGGCTGCGCCAGCTGCTCCTGCAGCAGCTGCACCAGCCAGTATCGCGTCAAAACCACCACCTCAACAGACTCAGCCTTCCCAGGCTCCACAAGGCAGCAGTGGTCTGCCACCGCCTCCCGCAGCCGCTGCACCCGCAGCATTCAATCCAGGTGGTCGTGAGCTCAAGGTTGAAGACGCCCTTCTGTACCTAGATCAAGTGAAGCTTGAATTTGGTGATAGGCCACGAATCTACAATCAGTTTTTGGAAATTATGAAGAATTTCAAAGCGCAGGAGGTAGACACGATTGGTGTGATTAACAGTGTGCGCAAACTGTTCCATGGGTATAACAATTTGATTTTGGGATTTAATACCTTTTTACCGGAGGGGTACAAGATTGAGATGAGGGATTTGGAGCCTGTGTTCTTTGGACCGGGACTTCCTGGAACAAAGTGAGTTTCATCTTTGTAGACTTTCTATTCAATTTATGGGATCGTGCAGATTCGTTCTAACTTCTTGTTTCATTTCAATTGTGTTCAGTTCTACAACTCCTATTCGCCCGGGTATAATGCAAGGAAAACCTCCCATGAGTGCTCCCATCGGCGGTAGAGGAGGAATGTCTGGACCAGCTCCTGCTGGTGGTAGAGGAATGGCAATGCCTGGACGTGGAATAGGTGGCTTCCCCGGTCGTGGCCCTCCTCCTGGACGTGGTCATCCAGGACGTGGAGGCCCTTCTGGTCGTGGCATTCCTGGACGCGGTGCACCCATCCTTCAGCCTGGTAGAGGGCAAATGGGTGGAAGGGGATCCATGCCTCCACCAGGTGCGCAGCCACAAGGTATGCCAATGCAGCAACAATCAAAGCCAGCGGCAAAGCCAACCAACCAACAGCAACCTGGTCAGAGGGCAGTAGAATTCGACCATGCCATCATGTATGTCACCAACATCAAGAAGCGATTCGCTAACACTCCCAGTATTTACCACACCTTCCTTGAGATATTACATACTTATCAAAAAGAGCAGCGGGGAATTAAGGAAGTTCTTGAACAGGTGTCAGCATTATTTGCTGATCACCCTGATCTTTTGAGGGAGTTTACTTTCTTTTTGCCCGATGCAGTTCAGGAACAGGCGAAAGAGCGTCTAAGTCGGGCTGCGGCCGAAGCTGAAGCGAAACAGCGGGCTGCGCTTGAGGCTGTTGCGAAGGAAAACGACAAACGTGGTGCAACTGGTTGGCGTACACCCAAGGGTAAGGGACCATCTGCTGCGCCTGTACCTGCTAGTTCGACGAAGTTTATTGACATGACCAAACCGCACGAGCCGTCACCTGGACGCCCATCCGCTAGTCCCGGTGGTCAACAAGAGACGTTTGTGTACAATTCCGGTGTGGAACGACAATTTTTTGATGCCGTTAAGGCTGTGTTGACATCATTCTCTAGAGACGGCCAAGCCTACGCTGAGTTCATCAAAACTCTTGATATGTATGCTCAAGAGATCTTGTCACGTAATGATTTGCTTGGATATGTTGAAAGATTACTTGGCAAGCACAAGGATTTATTTGAGGAATTCAAACGTATAATTAATGCCATCGGATCTCCTGATGCACCTGCGCATGATGATTCTTGGCACTCGGTTCCTTTGTCAGAAATTGATTTTAGCCGATGTCGCCGCTGTTCTCCCTCATATCGAGCACTCCCTCGTGATTACCCCAATCCTCCTTGCAGCGAACGTAGCAAAGAAGAAGCTGCAGTTCTGAATGATGTGTGGGTGAGCTTACCTGTTGGTAGTGAGGAAAGCTATACATTCCGTCATATGCGGAAGAATAATGAAGAGGAGACTCTTTTCCGTTGTGAAGACATGAGGTTTGAAATTGACATGTGCATTGACAGTAACGCTACTACCCTGCAACGTCTTGTCAAGATTTATGATGAATTGCAATTCCTTTCTGATAAAGAACCTGTCACGAAAGGATCGCTTCTAATTGCTAAGAAGTGCCCTGAAGGTGTCGGAGCCGGGGGAAAGCTCTTCCAGTACACGTTGGATGGACGCGTACTTGGCGTTATTCACAAGCACGCTATTAGACGCATTTATGGAGATGACGGGCAAGAAATGCTGGATTTGTGCTACAAAAATCCTGCGGTTGCAATTCCTATTGTAGTCAATCGACTTCGTCAGAAAGATAAGGAGTTTCGAGCTGCAAGGGAAGTCCTTAATCGCAAGTGGAAAGAGATTTCCGAGCTCAACTACTACAAAAGTATTGATCACCGCGGCCTTACGTGGAGAGCTACGGACAAACGTGCGACGAGTACTCGTGTTCTTGTTGCAGACATCAAAGATCGTGCTGAGAATGATGGTTTTGAAGGTGATGCTGCATTGAGTGCTCGTTTGGAGAAGGCAAAAGAAGAGCATGGCACCTTCTACGAGGTCACTATGATTGATGCGATGACAAAGCAGATGAATCTCAAAAGGTTGCCAAAGCCCACGAAAACGATATTCACTCCTCATTTGAGTTTGATTTATGACCAAAACTCCTGGGCACAGCAAGATGCATACCGTATCATTTCATTTGCACTGGAAAGAAGCTCCATGAATCCAGCTGACAAAGAGAGATGTTACAAATTGTGGCGTGATTTCATTGGTCCTTGGTTCGAACTCAGCTTATCTTGGATGCAAAGCCCCGCTGCATCCTTCACTCCATCACCCCCACAAGAGGTGGATACAACTGATAATGGGGAAGATAGTGCCGATGAAGAAGGTAGCACTTCTGAAGACAACATCGTCGCAGATGGAAAGTTCGTGAAGGAAGAAATAATGAAGCCAACCGCAACCAGCGAAGACAGCAACTATTTCTCCGCGTCAAGCCACATAGCATACCCTCCCGACACTCTCGTCTCGACAGCTTTCGGTGAAGGGAAAATTGTCAATTATCATGAGAAGGATTCGGAGTACGAGGTTTCGTACTCGTCTGGATCTCAACGTGTGCGTCCCGACGCTATCTTTTGCACGCTTTCTCCAGTCGAACCATCACTTCTCACAGATCAACTCCGAACAAATGACAATGAGGTAACTGAGAGGTCTGACGACCATTTCATTATTGGAACTCAGTATCTTTACTTGTTCTTCAGGCTTCATCAAGTCCTCGTTAGACGCCTCAACATCGCTAAGGATATTTCGTCTAGTGTTTGCAAGAATAATGAGCTCAGACGGCATATTGATAGACTGACTTATGAAGGTGATCCTAATGAAGGAACGATTCGTTACGAAGCTTTCTTAAGTCTTGTATACTCCCTTGTCGAAACTGGCACTGGGTTGAACGAGGAACCGGAGGGAGCTAAATTCGAAGACAGAGTGAGATATTTATTAGGCAATGACTCTTATGAGCTTGCGACCATGGACAAGTTGATTTCACACATCCTCAAGCACCTCCAGCACATGGCCAACGACGAAACCCTTCAGAATATGATTGAGATTTATCGCAGGCACAAATTGGCTGGTAGCTTCAAACCCTCAGCCTTCCGAGAGGAGGCAGCACTCATGTCTGAAGGAGAAAATATGTATGCCTTTCAAATCTGTAATGTCTCCAAGCTAGACCAAAAGATCCTCTACTTTGAGTACCTTGGTTGCATTGCGGAAGATATTGAAGATGACGTGGATGCAGATAGAGACGATAGCAAGAGAGGTCTAGATGATGTTGCGATGGAAGAAGCTGAACAAGTTTCAAAGCGACCTAGACGGGGTCCGTAAAGGATTATATATGGGCAGACATTCTATGTCTCTTTTTACTTCATGATAGTTCATAAATGCTCTAGGATCACGCGTTTTTGATATGGTTATGCTATGATGCTTATCGTGAAGATCTTCCCACTTTTTGTGTTACCTGTTGTGTTGCTGGACTTCGGCTGATGTGTTCAGCTTCATGGTTACACAATGTTATTTGAATCGATCAACACCAGATGGCAGGTAAGAAGCACCACATCAGTTTAGTTGTTCTCTAATAATTGAGGAGAAAATACATCTGTTATCAGTTATTCTCTATCAACATCTTCCTAGAAGGCTCAGCTCCTGCTCGGTAAGTTATTGCCGCCGGCGACATCTGGTTCTTTGCCATCAAATCCAAGTTGTCCAAATTCATTAACGACCACCTCATCTATGGGCAAAGGTATATCTTCTTCGTCTGATTCATCATTCTTGCCCTTTCTTTCTCCCCTTTTCTTCCCCTTGGATTTCTTCTTCTTCAGTCTCTTTTTCTCCTTTCGGCGTTCTTCATTATTAGATAGCATTGATTTGAGTTCATCCAGATCTGATTTGAGAGAATCGTACTTGTGACTCAGATCCAGCCTTTCTTCCTTTGTCATTTCCTCATTCATTTCTGCATCTTGACTACTATATTCTTCCTTCTCTCCAATCTCTACTCTCTGAGAGATTTGTAACCTTCTTGCATGCTCGATTTTCCTAATCTTCTCCAGCAGAGTTTTATTATTCTCCTGCTCGCGTTCGAGGGCCATCTTTACCATTCTACACATAGTCTCAGCGTGTGTCTGTTGTAGTGAATTTATTTCTTGCTGTAATGCATCAATCTCTTGTTCATGAATTACTCTGTTAACTTCCTTTTCTTCCTCAAGTGCCTTGACTTGTTGCTGGAGTAAGATTACAACTTCCCTCATTCCCTTTAACTGATCTGTAGAAACGCATTTGATTTCATTTCTCAAAGACTCTATGATGCTACCCTGCTGGTGAATCACTTCCATGTATGTCTCTTGTGAATCAGAACGTGTCGATCCACTTGCCGCTGTGGAGTTCTGAAACTCGTGTTTGGGAGGCCTTTTTTGCCACTTCTTCAAACACTTCATTAATAGTTGGAGTTGTTTATTTTCTTTCTTCAGGGCATTCATTGCTTGAGTCATCTCATCCTTCTCTTTTTGCCAAGAGACAAGGAAACTGTTCCACTTTTGCTCATTTACCATCTCGACGCCAATACGTGCAGGTACAGCCTCCTGATTGGTACAAACTAGAGGCTTCTCATCCTCGGCGCTATCAGAAGAGATAGAGCCCATTAAATCTTTACATATAAACACATCATCCACTGGAGGTTTGGTCGGAGGTTTGGTCGAATCTCTCTGATTCTGATGTTGACCAGGCTTCAATTGTTTGTGTATATCTCTCACGTCCGTAGGAGAATTCAGCTGTTGCGGTCGCTGCACCTCCTCCGATTTGTCCTCATGGAAGTTGCATATCGCTTCTAATATAGACAGCGAATGAGCTTCTTCCACAACTTCGTCATCTTTCTGTTCAAATGTTGTATTGTCAACCTGTGAATGAATGGAGTTGAGCTGTTCATCGCAATTTGCTGACTTATGAGATACACTACTACCTGCTGCCTGAGAGCCATCATCGTTCTCTTTGGATATGATATTATTGCTTCCAAACGAACGTGATGGTGACAGCGATGCCACAGTTGCGCTGGCATATTCTTCCGTGGAGATGTTTGTAATCTCTAGCCTACCTTTCCGGCTGAGACCTACTTGTCCTGTAACCTCAGGATCCACTGCAAGTACAAATTCCACCACACAACAAGGGCAATATTGCAATTTCTTCGTCCATCTGAAAACATATTTCGTCCCGGGGACGAATAGTTTGCGGCGGCGTAGCTTCACCTCGGGGTGTCTGATGCACCGCCCACAGCGATCATGCTCATTGGCGTTGTAACTCTGGCTCATGGCTACGGTTTCGAAAATGTGTTGCAGCGGGTGCAGTTCGTTTTCGTTATTTTGAAATTATTGCATCTGTGCAGTCGAAAATAAACGGTATCATCGCCGACCCTTGATCAAGTATTATTCCGTCGCTGGTATTGTTGCGTGTGCTTCTTGCCTACTTATGCATTGAAACGCACCATTGTTTTAATGTTTGAGGCCCTTTGCAGAGAAAAAGTGTTGGCCTTCTCGAGAAAAATAAACGATCCGGTACCAAATTTTGCGAACCTTGCATTCTCATCAGAAAAATTGACTTGCCCCAGCCGTGAGTTCCAAAATGACTCCAATGTCGTAATGACTCATGAGATGACTCTCGGTACAGGATCATTGGATACTCTTACTTTTCAATCCCTCTTCTTAATGGCACCAAAACTAGCAGAGCAACAGTCACTTCAAATATTATTCATACTATGTATTTGCTCTCTAGAGAGTTATGATACGAAACTAAGTCTACAACTCCAACAAATCAGACTCAGTTCAAGTTGAAGTTTCAGTAGGACTATTCATTCTTTCGTTCATCTTCATCTTTTTGTTGAGCCGGGGGTTGAAAAAGAGAAGCAAGTGGAGGTGGTGATGTCTTGTTTTCATTACGACGAGGAAGAGTATCCGCATTGCTTTGGATATTTTGAGAAGATTCCTCGTCGTCTTTGCCTTCTACCTGTATATCCATCGGCATCGGTATAGGTACATTTTCTTCAATATCCTCGTTCAGATGCGGTTGCAAGAGAGGATCAATTTTATTCTGATGAGGCTCGGTGACACGAATGTCGGGAGAGCGTTGAGATTGAGTAGAATCCTCATTATCTTCTTCTTTCAACTCGGAAGATGTTCGACGTGGAGGATTCTTGAAAAAAGGATGAGCCCTTGTCTTCCGGCCATATATTTGATATCCACTCTCTCTCGACGTGATATCGTCAATACCATCAAGCAAATTTGCATCTCCAAAACTAACAAATGTTCGATGTCGCCGTGGCGTCTTCGGTGATGACTTCTCATCAGACGAATCCAATTGCAACCCCGTGTTGTTTGTATCTGGAGTCAAAGCATCTCTTTGACTTGAAGGCACCATTGGTGATTCAATATCATCCAACATATCTGGGGAAATAACAAAGTTGTCGCCTTCTCCATATTTCTTTTCATCTTTGTAGAGATTGTTTCGAGCTGACACGAGTTGCTGATAATGTAGGACCTGAAACTCTTCCCTCACATCGATTCCATCCAAAGTCACGAAGCCGACGAATGGATCCTCCAAAATGTCGATTCCCTCAACAAGCGCATTCAAGCACAACGAAGTAATGACTGCAAATGTGATACCATATCCCAGACTGCCAGTGGTAAATCCGAGTTGCGCGAATGTCGGTGCAAAAAAGGGTGGGAGCAATGTAGAGAAGATCCTGGTAAAGGACCTTAGCGTCTGTGGTGTGCGATAAGACTTGATCATACGCAAATTCTCTATAGCATCACCAATCCAACGCTCATATTGTCGAATTCTGGATGCCTCGCTAGCTCCTAAACCAGCAAGCTTTACTTTTTCACTAAGAAGAGCCAACCTAGTCATACGTTGCGTATACAATGATTCATAAAGCATGTAAGCAACCTCTGCAGTTCGAGCAGCTTCGCGCCGTCCTGACTTCGTCATGCGATGGCGACTTCGCGACGTTGAAGGAAGCGTTAGGAATCTACAGAGTTCGTCTCCTACGAGTATGTACATCATTGCCGTTAGGCTGTGATGAATACGAAAAAAGCAAAGCCATAGACCAACAAAAGTCACTCACCCACTGCAATTAATTCTGTCAGAACTTCATCGGTGTGTGCCACCCAATCAATGCCAGGAACACTAGCCTTACCACCTTTATCCCAATCCCACACGGCATGGCTGAGAAGAAGTTGGAAGGCAAAGGAACGGAACTTTGAAATCTCAATCAATGCCCTCTCACGCCTACGGAAGGAAATATTTACCGATAATGACAGCGGTGTCACTACTGCAAATCCTAAAATGACCCAGTCCATTCCAATTGACACAAAAGTACCATCAGCAGACCGTTCAAGTATAGTTTTGTACCAATGAATCGTCAAGCCGACAGAGAGAGCACACGCAACGACGCTGCTCCACGAAATGAGGTAGAGGACGAAGATTTTCAACGCCGTGTAATATCCTATGAGAACCAATACTGGTAATAGCAATGTAGCATGTGGTGCAGTGTTTCATCATCAGAAAGCATAAATCGATAGAAGTAGTAAATTTTGCATAAGAACACAACTCACTCATCGGCCTATTCTCAACTTTAGATCTGACATATTTCTCTTCATCTTCGAGCGGAATGTTGCCTTGATATTTCTCGTATCGCTCCTTCTTCGAGCCCTCAAGATGATCAGGTCCAAGTTGACTGCGTCTTGCTCCATCCCCCAGCCCAATGTGTCGGTCACCGCGCTTCCTTCGATTCATCATTTGGTTGCCCAGTTCTGACACTCGTAGCCCGGACGCTTCTCCTTCGCTGTGGTGTTTCCTATCGAGTAGACGCATCGTCTTCCCACTTTTTTTGGAGATGCAGGCAATGATGAAAAGAAATTGTTTCTCGACTTGTCAAAGCGGGAATTGTTCCTCACGCTCAAAGTGGGAATATAAATGTGCTATAAATGTTAGGTGGTGAGCTCCTTCTCTGGTCGGACTCAACAAATGTTACCAATTGCTTTCGAATAATGAGTGAGGTAGCCTAAGTATGGCACCGGCAACTAAGTAAGTATGCTGCCGTAGGACGCGTTGAATCGGAGTGGGCAGAAAGCAGAAATCAATTTGGTGATTGCTTTTCTAAGTTCACTTACGTAGGAATTAGTATCGTATCTGAATTTACGCGCGCGCCAGCCTGCGCCAGCAAGCAGCTCGGTGACATTAGGACCAATAGGCTTTTTTTACATAGGTACCTACTTCGATGATGAAAATGAATGAATGCACAGCACTTGAAAGAACTAACGAAGCAGAGGAGGCGCATAAGTAAGTATTACTCCTATTAGTGCAGAACAGAACAAATAATCTATGTATGAAATCATAGAAACGGCCATAGAGACAGCGCGAGGTGTGAGAATTAGAAGGAAAGGTGGCCGGGACCATCCCATCAAAAACAAAACATCATATATACATACCATGACTCGTGTGATCACAACAGCCCTACTTGCCATCTCAGTCTGCGGGCACCAGAACGACCGCTCACTCGCATCAAAAACATATTGTCCTCCTGATAAGTCGGGAAGAGTACCCACCGAAAATTGCGGAGGTTACGTGGACTGCATTAAGGGGGTTCAAAGTAGCAACCGGTTTGACTGCGCTCCTGGAACCATCTTTGATGTTGCAGCAGATACCTGCAACTGGCCAGATGCAGTATCAGACTGCAGTCCATATATCGCCTACGCTGACGGGCAAGATACTGATGTAGATGAAAGTAGCACGATCAATTACTGCCCAGCTGAATATACCGGAAGGGCGCCAACTTCTGGATGTTCTGGATATGTCAATTGTGTCTATGGGGAGCCAGCCTCCGTCGCAAATTGTCAGTCATCAACAACATTTGATAGTAAGACACAAATGTGTGTAGCTGGTATGGCAGAGTGCAAACTGCTTGTTGATTTAACGGAAGGAATGAGTGAAGAGATGATTCAAATGGATGCTGAAGCTGACCTTGAAGAGGAAAGAATCGTCTTTCCTCGGGATTGTTCAGGAAAATATACGGGCAAGGCTGCCATCGATGACTGTAGGGGCTACGTTGAATGCGACGACGGAGTAGAAGTTGCTAGGTACAATTGCACCCAGGGAACATTATTTGACAGGGGAATTGGGCTTTGCAACTGGAAATCATACGTGTCTTGTGCATCATCATCTCCCTCAATGAAACCAACATCTGCACCGACCACAGCTTCACCAACTCCCTGGGACCCAAACAACGTTTATTATCCCAAGTGGGCTGAGGGTTTATGTGTTAATGATGGGAAACAACCAGCAGACGTGGACACAAAGTATTTATTTTCAGACATTGATGTATGCTGTAAGGCTTGGTTCCCAAAGAATACAGAGTGTTTGAAGTTATCACCACCACCAACGAATGCTCCTATCATCGATTTAAAGCCAAAGATTTGGTACCCAGATTATGTAAACAACCTATGCAAGAAAGATGGGAAGCACGGCCCATATGAACAAAACTTCTTCAGCTCCTATGACGAATGCTGCAAATTTGATTTTATGGATGAGGCCAAATGCATGAAAAACAAACCTGCCATGTACTATGCAAATTATGACACGAATACATGCACCAGCGACGGGGACCCTTCTCTTTATGAGGACAAGTTGTTTATGACTCATCAACAATGTTGCGAGTACGAATGGATTCACACTGAAACTTGTGTTTCCACTGGTGACATTAGCAGCACTGTTGGTGATGTGTTAGTACAAAACAGTGCTCCCACTGCCGTTGAAGTGAAATATTATCCAGATCTGTAAGTAATGTGCTATCCTCTTTGTTCGATCGGTTAGAGAATCATGCTAATACGTCGTGACTCTGGCGTCTTCCTAAAACAGCTTCAACAGCAAGTGTAGATGCGACGGGAAACAAAAGAACACAGATATGACATTTCCAAGTTACAGCGAGTGTTGCAGCTACCCATGGATCAACAAGAATGAATGCATGAAGCACGAACATGAATGCACCGCTCAAACTGCTCCTCCTCCCGCTCCCTCACAAACTATCTCTAGTGTTGGCATGTGGTATCCAGACACAAGCTCAAAACGATGCAAGAATGACGGAAACAGTCCTGATGGAGTGCTTGTATTTACATCATATCAAGTTTGCTGTTTCCGAAATATGCCTGGTATTTTGAAACAGTGTGAGTTCAACAGTCAAGCTTCCTTGGCCTCTTAAAAAGTAAGTTGAAATGTGGTATAGGATGACAAGCAGCTCCCTCTAGGATTTAGCTGAAGGAGATGGAACATGTATGTTGCAGTTGAGATGAGAAGAATGGCTGGGAAAGTTTTGAACATTACTCAACAACTTGTACTCTAGAGTGACGAAGTAGATTGTAAGATAGTTCATTACATACAATGATAGAGTTGATCTGATAGAGTTTGAAAAGTCCAGCAATGTAGGTGAGAAGCAGGTAGCTGCTGGAGGGCCAGGTTGAAACACCCTGGTTTGTGGGGTTGGTTTGTGGTGTTGTTGGGGGTGGACGGATCGTAGCGGCTAGTGAAATGCTTCGACCATCCGTGGAGGCATGTTGGCAAGCCAAGGGATGCACTCCGGTTTGCAAAAAGTAGTCTGACGGTTTCACACAATGTGTGAAAATAACCGGGCAGGGTTATTAGAACAGTTACTACACAAGATCAAAGCCAATAGGCGAAGAGAGATGCTGTTCAATTCACGCCCGAGGGAGGCGATGTGGAGGGGAGTGAGTCAGGCTCCCTTTCTTGCCAAGATATCGCTGCGGAAAAAGAGAAATATCTATTGTGGGATTCCATGCTAATCGGGATAGACAAAAACTCTCTACCAGATATTCATAATTAAGTACAATATTATGGTCGGTATGTAAAGTACGCTTTCATTTTAGCATTATTTAGCATCCTCTCTACTCGGACGTTAAATGAGTTTGATTCTGTATGACAACACAACAGTAGATAGATACATAGATTATTTTAAGAGAGAGAGATACTTGGAGAGGGAGGTATGTGCGCTGTTGGCTGAGCCTGCAAGCCTCGTTTCATAAGCTCAAAAATCACATGCACAAGCCTAATATAAACTTGTTATTCATTGTGATTCTACTACAAATCCTCAAACTCAACACCATAACAAGTCAAACAGTCACGTGATCGACATATATATGTAAATCTTTAAACATCTAGCTTCGAGCTTTGAAATGACAGTCACAATGATAAATCATGATATTATGGAATCCTTTTAGCTTTTCTTCTCCTTAGACTTTACATTTGTTTTGCCATCATGAGTAAGAGTAATATTGATATATCCAATAGTAGCCAATGCTAAAAAGACATAGATAACAAACCAAGCAGGCATTATAGATGTCCCAAACAAATTCAACGCCATATCATTATTCTTATGCGGCCAAGGGTAGATTATTTGACATGAAGCATTCAACAGCCAGGAGGTGATAATCACTATCATTCCAAGACGTGGAGATTCCAGATTGAACACCAAGAATGCGACAATTATGGCTTTCAGTATCAGCAAGTAGCAGACGAGATAGCTCATGTGTAATAGTGCATCTGTCACGGCCGACGAAACCGAGTCGATTCCAACAGTTTCGTACATTGCCATTGGTTCGAATGCAATCGGACCCCAAATTACAACCGAGGCGAGCAAGTGAAGCGCGGCAACACTCTTGGCGATAATACTATTGGAGGTCATATTATGTTCGTCTTCTCGTGTGGGTCAATCCAATATCCAGCCCAGCTTGTGTTGCTTGTTGCTCGCTCTCTAGCTAGAGAGAGACGTTCACCAAAAGGCATCAGATCAAGATTCGATCAGAAAGGGGGCGTTTTCCACAACCTCCTGGGGGCACAACCAACAGATGCCCCCCCCATTAGTATTCGGGTAAAGATGTTCCATACATAGATCAAATTCACCTTTCGGATTTGTTGAGGAGCAAGCCCCCACAATCCCCATTCCGGTAGGCCGCATAATGAGAACCCCTTCCGAGAGTTACGATACGATACTTATTAGTATCGAGCCGATAGAAGTTTGCAGCCTGCTTACCCACCTGCTTACCAAATACCAGCATACCAGCGTAGCCAGACTTCGCTTCGGCCATAATGGGCATCAGCACCTCTTGATGCTGCGCAATAACAAGCCTCTGTTAATCATAATGCTTCTACTAAAAATCCTCAAACACTCCGTTTACATCGCAACACCACATTTGTTTGAATTACATTTACCAACAGTCACATCGACATATAGTATATTTAAATCTTTAAACAACAAGCTATGTAATGAAATGAATTCAAGCAACAACAACACCAGCTTCAGGTTGGGAAAGAAGTGCCGAAATCTTCGCAGCTTCTGCTTGTTCAGGAATGATTGGTGGCTTTTCTTCTACTTCTGTTTCCTCTTCAGATTCTCCATCAGTAACGACTTTTTCCCCAGACAAATCACGCACAACTGCTTCCAAAGCATCACTCATAGGTGAATTAGCTCTCATCTCTTTCACCAGACACTCTCTGACGGAAGAAACCTTTGGCTCATTCAACAGACATTTAGCAAGCAACAAACTACTGCGCTTGTTGTTCAGGATGCTCAGCAGCACTTCCTTCATCCCAGGTCCAACCATATCAAGGAATTCAGCGCCGTCACTCTCTCCCGCTTGAACAATGATAGAACGAGTAACATAAATTATTGTTGCAAGTGCTTGGGTCGCAATCTGTTCATCTCTTAGTGAAGTGATGATGGATAATGACTCCATGATGATCTCTTTCTCCTTCGTGCCTGGGTCTACATCCTTCAAATGCAACAGCAATTCCTTGAACACAGTGGCATCCCTATCATCTTTGAGAGATCTGAGTGCAACGTGGAAAAGTGATCCTAATAACGACTCCCTGGTTTTGATATTGTCTGTAGCACCGAGCACTTGACACCACTTGGAGATGTGAATGAGGAGGAAGGACTCGGCACCACTGATTGAAAGCCACTCTGCAAACGTTGACAAGACAGAGCTTGCTGAAGAGATTGAAACTGCGCTGCCAGAAGAGGTATGCTTTGATGCCCCTGGCAGCGTGTTAGAAGTGGCCTGGTCAGAGGAAAGGAAAGACACATCACTCTCTCTTGCAGACCTCCGATTGCTCTTGCGTCTAGGCGGGTCGTCGCAGGTCATTGGAGAACCAATTCCAGATATTGCAGATATATCAAGCTTGCTGAGTGAGTTTTCTTCTTCGACTGCCACTGATTTCATCATTGACGGAATGATGTTATCTGTGACCCATGAAAGGAGCTCCTTGGCTTCTTGTGATAGCCTCATTGGCACTTCACCTCTCATTGCTTCTTTGTGAATAAGAAGCCTCCCATAACACTCAATTGCATTACCAATGTGCTTGATCTTAGTGATGCTAACCTCCGACTCATCCGCCTGCTGAGATTTGATTATTGTATCTGCAGCAGTTCTTGCACTTTGAAGGGCAGTCGAAATAGCAGTACACGCAGTTTCCGACTTGATAATGGAGTTTCTCGCGGAAAGAGAAGCAGGGAAAGATCCTTTCAGTATGTTACCAAGGATGCCTAGAGACGTTTCAATATCAAGTTGAGGCAGCTCATCTTTGGCAGCTGCCTTCTTCCCGCGGAGCTTCCGCTTCTTCGATAAATTTGACTTTCCGTCCAAGTTTTCGAGCGAGAAGTAGTTCAAAATAGAATTTGAAAGGCATTGCGCAACGTCCTCGGTCATGCCCCACTCACACAGGAGAGCCATGTTTGGACTGAAATTCATTCGCGTACGTTTTTCGGGAGGCATGTCCGTTGCCTTGGCAAGTTCTCCAATGACATGTGCGCGAAGTCCTTCTATCTCAGCTTCTTTCATCTTTCCAGCGCAATCCAAAATAGCAACGCAGGCACGGGAACATTCGGCCAACTTGACATCTTCCAACCCGTCCACAGTCTTGGACTCAAAGTGTGAATACACTTCCGTCAGAACGTTGCCAGAGAACACTTCCATTAGAATATCTGCGGCAGACTCATTCTGTTCATATTTCAGGTCTGCTTCGATGGAGCCCCAGAGAATCATTATGCTCTCAGCGATCGTTGCCATGAGAGCTGTGTTGGGTGGTACCTTAGCGCTGTCAATTTCATCGTCGGCCATTACAATAGACAAGTTGCTAATGTCTTCACAGTTCATTTTCTTGTCTTGGACAATGAGCATGCAGAGACATCTCATGAGTGCAGCGATCAATTTCGAGATAGAGTTCACGCCAAGTTGAGTTCCTGCATTGCGATAAAAGGTGACCGCGGCACCCGGATTATCCGTGAGAAGTCGAAGAGTCCTGTTGATGATGTCGCTCATAGTCTTGTTCTTGCCAACTGGGAAGAAGGAATTACTTAACAATTCAGAGAGTCCGATGGCGACGGGTCCTGTGGGGTTGTTGCGACCTCTCCCTTCATCGGCCAAACGAGAAAGTAAGTTTTGAGGGTCGACAATGTGATAATATTTCATTCCACGTATTTTCTTCACAAACAGTAACATTTCAACAACTGCGAGGCGTACTTTCTCTGACTTGTCATGGATGAGATTACCAAGAGATGGAAGCAGTGATCGCAGAACAGCATGTGTTTTATCTTCCTCCAATAGAGTTGTTACAGTCTTTATCGCCGTGGCCCTGACAGCTGATGAAGTGAGGTCAGATGCGTGCTTGGCAATGATGTCTAAAGAGATGACACATTTAAACGTGATTGAGCTACACATACACACAAACAAAACGAGTAGAGCAAAACAAATATTCAACGGAGTAACTCACGATTCAATAGCTTTCGAATGTCATTAGCAGGAATGGCAACCCAAAACTCAGACAAAATCTTCGCCGTTGCATTTGACCCAGCCACCCGAACAGCCGCAACCTCATCCGACATGAGAGAGATCAGTGCCTCCACACTCTTTTGAACACACGCCTCAGTCCATTCTTGTCCAGCATCGGGATCACGCAATGGGAATGTATCCGACAAAACTACTGCAGCTTGTAGCCTAACACGTGCATTTGTTGCTGACAAGGATCTCCACAGCAATGGACCATAACATCGATGCAACATACTTTCTACATCGGGAGATTTCTTATTCACGTAGAACTTGTCCAAAACAATCCGAATCGAGCTAACAATCTTGGGATTGGCTGCATGAATCTGAAAGTACATCATGTCTTGTAACGCATTCTCTTCAATCGATGTTTGAATCTCTCCACCCTGCTCCTCTTCCTCATCTTCCTTCGTAGTCTCTGCCGACTGTTTCCATGCATTGTAATAAATTTCACCATAGGCATTCAAAATGCTCCTCTTGGCTTCAAACAACTGAACTTTAATCGCCTTGTGCAAGTCCACCACCAAAGATGCATCGACCTGAAACAAATGTGTGATAAACTTCTTTCCCTCGGTCGATTGTAAAAATAATGGATTCGCAACTGTCCTCAACAGATGATTCTTTAGTGTTGTAATGGATTCACACTCAAAGTCCAATAAGTCAATCGCATCACGGATGGAACATAGTCGCTTGACATCATTCTTTTGTGCCGTATCTTCCAAACTTTTCACCAACAATAGTGGGATGAGCTGAGTGACAAATAACTCCTTGTCTTCAAAGTTGCCATGCCAATAATTTTCGCACATGGAAAAGATGGCCGATTGTGTAGTCATACCCTCTTTGCCGCAATTTTGCAGTGGGAAGAGTAGATCGTGTAGCATTTCTGCAACTTCGAATACTTCATCAATGACCTCGACTCGTTTGTTGTTGTTATTGTTAGAAGTAGCTGTACCTTTTCTCTGCCTCTTCAATAGTCCATCCAAATAAGCATCCACCAAAAACGCACAAATACGTAAATACAGCACTGCCAGAGTACTCGCCGCATTGGCATCGACAATCACGTCTCCATCGTCATCTTGATCGGGAATGTAGCTCTCTTCATCGACCACCTTGCGCAAGAGCGGTGTGAGGCCGGAGAAGAGACGGCGGGCTCGTGTCTTGTTGAATTTGGGTGACTTGACTATGCTGCAGATGACGTCGCGGCGCTGCCGGGTGGTTAGTTTGGCGGCACTGTTGTCATCGTCGTTATTGGGATGATAGAAGAAGTCGACGAGAGGTCTACAGGAGATGACACTTTCTTCGACTGCCGAGAAAAGATCGGAATGATCCAGGGATGAAGCGACATGAACATCGGCGGCGGCGGCATCTTCTCTGTCGTCGTCATCTTCCCTTTCGGCGAAGGAAATGTCGGCGTCGTCGTTGGCTGGAGGTGCCTCCATGGTGGCGTCGTCGTCCGCTTGTTTGGCTGTCATGGTCAAGCTCAAATTATTCTTGAAATGAAGAGAGGAAAAACGGCCATTTGGAATAATTTCTACGTCGGAATTGGTACATATGTTGGACAATTTCAATTTTCCAGTTCCACCATGCATTCTCATCAAAACACCATGATCCGACGCCTCCTAGCACACTCCTACTTAATCCTCTTGCCCACTCAAACCACCAGCAGCTTTATTTTTCTCCCTCGTCACCATCTTCTCATTCGCAGCACAATGCCTGCTGCTCATCGTCGCAGCGCCAGGCTGAAAGGTCAGTCTCCGTCGTCATCATTCTCTGCGCTGCCTCAAAAACGGAGCACATCTTCTGATAATAATAATGATTACAGCTCCATGAAGGTGGTGGAATTGAAAGACATGCTCAAGAAGCGTGGATTACCAGTGTCAGGTATCAAATCTGATCTTATCGAGCGGTTGACAACGTCGGCTGATTGTTCAATTGCTGCAGCTGCAGACAAGCCAAAGCGTGTCAAAGAAGCTACTGCCAAGTCAACAACATCCTCCTCTAAAAAGAAGTCATCATCAACAGAAGAATCTTATTGTCTACCAAGAACACGTGAACATCAACTACCATCATTTACAGTCATTGGTGTAGATGAAGCTGGTCGAGGTCCACTAGCTGGACCAGTCGTCGCGGCTGCAGCGATCGTACCCACTAACATTGCTGGCATCATCGATTCCAAAAAGATTACCAAGGAAGAAGAACGAGAACGTCTCTACGAACTGTTGATTGCTAGTCCAGATATACGGTATGCAGTGGCAGTTGTGAGTGCCAAGAGGATTGATGAAATTAATATATTGCAGGCAACGTTGGAGGGGATGAGGATGGCTGTGGAAGGTGTCATGGGTGTGAGAACGGTTACGAATGGGGATAATGTTGCTTCGGCGGAAAGAATGGAAGTTTCTTATATTGTGACTGGTGGAGTAGATGATGATGATGATGTGGCTACAGCAAAAGCCACAACAACTGACAATACATCTTCGTATTATGCTCTCATTGATGGCAACAAAATACCCAAAGAAATGCCATGCGAATCAGAATCAATGACAAAGGGTGATGGTCGAGAATATTCCATCGGCGCTGCATCCATCCTTGCCAAGGTAACAAGAGATCGACTCATGCATCAATATGACAAGATGTATCCCGAATACAATCTCAGTCAACACAAGGGATATCCGACTGCAGCTCATATGAGCGCTGTGGGCAAGTTTGGTGCATCTCCCATTCATAGGCGGACGTTTGCTCCTTTGAAGCATTGGGAGTTTGACAAGAATGGCAAGATTATTGGTGATAAGAAATCATAAGTTGTAGTCCTTTAGTTGCGTTTTTATATATATCATTGTATAAAGAATCTTTAGAATTCATGACATGAAGTACAAAAACAAATTACTGTATAACTCATCACAGCGTCATGTCGATAGAAGACAAGAGCGCATGGAAGATGTGTTGGAGTAACGAAGTGAGCGATGCTCCATCGATGATACTACAGCGATAGAGGCAACAACAGCCGCTGCTGCCATGAATGCCGAGTACCTCATTGCTACACTGCAATGGCGGATACAATTGTGCCACAACCAAAGCGTGCTATTGTACTTACAGACGTTTTGCGTGTTTCGTTTGATCAAAAGAAGGGGAGAGTTGGAGATTTGAATTTCCTACATAGATAGGAATTAATACCATTGAAAATTGAAGTGGTCTCATTTAGGGAACTCCCTTTTACTTGGAACTTTTACTTGCAACGGTCGTCAAAAAAGAAAAAAAAGATCGAGGCGATGGCGAATGGCGACGCTGCCCGCTGCCCTACGATACCTAACCTACCATACCAACGTCAATAGCCATGACAGCAACAACAATACGAAAAAGAGACGATCGCACCGCCGAAGAGGCGGAGGGCACCAAACAAGCATCCATTGACATCCAACCTCTTCGTGACCTGGCCCGAAATTTCGATATAGACATTGAACCTTACCTCCAAGAATATTTACAACATACTGCCAATAATGACTTTCTCTCTTCCAATAACGGCAGCGATAATGATGATGCCAAATCCAACTTTTCACAAGCAGCACTAAAAATTCAAAATTCAGCCGCAATCTACAATCGCAAGGTTGACTTTCTCCATCAGGTAGTCTACGAGGTGTTTAATGATTTCATCCAGGCTCAATTGTACTCGTCGAAAAAGAAGAAGCGCAAATCATCTAAAGGCGGCAATGGGGGAGATGTGGACATTGAAACGTTTCACGAGTACGATCCCGACTTGCAGTTTTTGTTGTTGGATGATGTGTTGCCGATGGATCGGACGGAGGGCAATCGAAAGATTAATTTACGGGAGGTGATGGCATCTGCGAATAATGATGGTGCTGATTTGACCATGATGAATTTGGATAATACGATGGCAACCAATGTGCTCGGTATGGGCAGCAATAATAACAATCATCGCACACCCACCAATAATGATGTTACCCTCCTATCCTTGGGTGGGGTCATGTCCGCAACACGAATGATGGATCAAAATGGAACGTTCATGATTACCCGTCAAAGTTTGGGACAGTCCTCTCCCACGGCATTGTCGAGGATGCTCATGGCCAATCTTCAGGGTGGACCAAATGGTACTGTGGGAGATGGAAACTTGCGTTTGTTAGCTGGAATGTGTGATGTGGGGAGTGATGGGGCGTTGCTCATGCCAGGGACGCGAACGAGTGTGTTTATTAATGGTGAGGCTGCCATGGGTGGAGCTGGAGGAGGCGGTGGTGGTGGTAGTGGTGGTGAGAATGAACAAGGTACGATTGAAATCTTTCCTGGTGGTCTTTCTCCTGGACCAGAGGATGTGGATAGGAATAATAGTTTTGGGATGGCTGATGATGATGGAGCGTCATTTGGTAATAACAACAATGATGACTTTGGAGATGATAATGACAATGGAGTTGGGTTCGAGCTAAACAATGATTACGCCCCGGAAGAACACGACAATGAGGATGATATTGAAACTCCGAAAGTTTTGAACTTTGATCTAAACAAACAGCAGCAACCTCCCAAAAAGAAGAAGGTGGTGGAAGATCCCTGGGCAGTTTTGGATCCTCATAAACCATCCAAGGATAAAGCTCAACCTCTTCGTATTGGTGTGACATATTGTCTACCAGAAGGTTTAGACGATGAGGATCGTCCGTCAGTTTCTGTCACCGGTTCTAGAACAAGAGCAAAGGCCACAGCAAAGAAGGTTGCAAGCAAGGCAAGGCATAGTCATGACGACTTTCATCAACCACCATTCCTTGCTGATGTTACATTCGATGAAGGTGATGATAATGCTGAGGATGGAGATGTGTCCTTCCAAGTTGAGACGGGTGTTCATGTAAGTTTGCTCAAAACAAACGAGTTGATTTTTGGTGATGAGTTTGCATATGTTGCCAAGGCTCATGCGAAGCATAAAGATGCTGTAAAGAGACAGAGAAGGCTCCAGCAGCAACAGCAGGATGACGGCCTGAAAGCTGATCCCTACCGCGACAATCATTATAACGACTACGATGATGAAAATGATGACTATGGCGGTGGTGGCGGCGGGTTTCATTTCGATGATGGCGATGATGGAAGTTTTGGAGGCGGTGACAATGAGACTCGACCAGCAGTAAATCGCAGTAATGTGGATTTCACTGCCATCGATGATGTGTTTGCTTCTTCTGGATTTAATGAAAATGCCTACAATGACGATGATGAGTTTGGTGACAGCTCCCAACAAACGTTTGAAGACTTGTGTCGTGCGCACTTAAAAAAATTTGCGAAGAGTGCCGAAATGTATGCAAAGGAAACTCAGCTGACGAAACGAGTGGGGGCATGGCAAACTGGATTGGCTCCGTTGCTTGAGGAACAGGAGGAGAGGCCTGCGTTTGACATTCACGACGTTGGACGTGATATTTTGGATACAATGGAGAGTACATTAACTAATGTCAGGAAACGAACTTCGACAGGTGAGAAGAAAGTTGACAAATCATCAAGTCAAAACAATCGAGTTGGTTTCTCGGCAATTTTTGCAAAGGATTGTGAAGATTATGAAGTATGCCGTGTGTTTTTATCCACTCTTATGCTTTGTAACTGTGGCAATATCGCTATTCACAATGGTGGCGACGGAGAAAGGCTGGCAAGAGATCTCCAAGTCGAGCTTCTTGACGCCATGTTTCATCCACCTATGGAGACGTACCTTGCTCCCAGTGAACAACTACTTTTGACTGATGACAAGGAAAATTAGTCCAAAGAGTTCCTGTTACATCTATAACTGTTGATATATCCATTGGTGCAAGAGGAAATATAATATTGAGTGTCCAGCGACTATGTATGTATTGATTGTCGCGTCTGCATAGATTCCTTAGAATTGATCTTTAATTGTTATTTGCATTACAATCCGTTATAGTTATCTACACAGTCTCCAGATAAAGAACATACATTAATACGTCAAAAGATAATGTGGCTGGGGTTCCGTTTCGGTAGCATGTGTGGCTGATAAAAGCCGCTTTATACCTCCACCAGAAAGAAAGAATCAATGAGGCCTTGCACCTGGTCCTTGATCTCGCCAGTGACTGCTGAAGCTTTTGCGGATGCTTGGCTGTCATCCTCATGAATTCCAAGAGAGCCGCCTACCCTTTTGTCCTTGACTAGCTCCACTGCCCTGTCTTCTGAAAAATTTGTGCCGATAGTGCTATTATCACCGTACATCAGTGTTAGGCCGACTGTGAACCGATCCCAAGTATTCTTGAGACTCTCAAATCCATCCGCAATTTTTATCTCTACGAAATCCTCCACCTCATTGGCCCCTTTAGTGATTGCTTCTCCAAGTGCAAAGATCAGATCATCTACTGGGCCAGTTGTGACATCAGATCCACTGTTTGATAATGGAGGAATCTCCGCTGCATGTATGCTCTTTCGTGATACATGTGATGATGCAACTGTTGACGCAGCTGTAGATGCTGTTGATGACGACATCCTCGAAGCGGTTGATGATGCTCTGCTCGCAGGTCTTTTCCTCAGTGATTTAGACTGATGCTTCTTCTTATGTTTCTGCTTCATTTCTGTCGTTGGACTGCGTCTAGAAGACAACATACGAAATTGAATCTTTGATGATCCATCTCTTAATTCAGTCTCCTTGGATGAGCTGCCTTGTTTCTTGGTGCGCTTCTTGAACATTGTTGGCTGCGTTTGTTGTAGGTGGATTGGCTTTGCCTGTGGGGTACGGATGTAATCTTATGACTGCTTCAGCTTCAGGTCGATTGGGTGATGCAAAAACTACCATAACTGGCGTTGAAAAAGTAGCCGTTGCACTCGTTGAGACGTTGAACCGAGCCGTTGGACGAGAAGAGAACGCTTTTTCTTTTTCTTTTCTCTTTCTTCGGACCTCGATTCGGATGCCTGTCTGACGGGCGCGGGCGGGCGGGCCAGCACACGCACGCACAAAAGGGAAAGACGGGGAAAGCGGGAAAGACAAGTAGTGAAACACAAACATACTAAGTAAGATTGGCTTCCTACTTATTTTGCACAGAGAGGAGCCAAGAAGTACCAATGTGACATAAGAGACAGTATCGCAGAGTGTGCCTTATCAGTGTCAAGGAGGAATTTGCTAGTTTCTTGTCTTTGCATGCGAGTTTGGTCAGTAGTGAAGAGACAGTTGGAATAGAATCCTTGTCAGAAATAAATCAAGAGGAAGTTGGATAGCATTCGTCAAAACCTCATCTGATTAAAATTAATTGGATGGCGTGTACGTAGTATGAGATATCGCTTGTTGGCCAATCTTTCAAGCAAAGCGTGCTGTTGTTTGTTCTGTCTTTCCTTTCTGTACTATACATGATGCTCTTCGATCTGATAGAAAACATCTCATATGCAACTCATGTAATTTCACACTGACTCCATTATAAGTTGTTTTTGGTGAGAGAGTTGTATCGCATCATTTGCATACACATCACTTTCTTTCTTCTCTCTTTTGATTTAATTATGTTCACGGCTTCGGCATTGGATTTTGTTCTAATGTGACTTCCCAATTCGGGCTCTCTGGATTTCCCTTGCTCTAAAAGTTGATAAAGAGAGAAATACATATGTTAGTTATGTTTTTTTGCCAATCTGCAAGCAAATCACGTGTACAAGTATTCAAATGTCTCTTTTATCGGTATATTGTTGCCATCTTCAAAGACGGACATCACGTGTATGAGTATGTACACAAATGGCTCCTTTCATACTCACAAGTTGCACTGTGTCATACATCCGCAGCTGCCCCAGACCCTTGTACGCAACTTGTATCTGCTTTTGTGTCTTTGGATCATCAGGCTTCATTGCACGATTGTCACGGAATTCTTCCCGTATCGCCTCATAGATCCCCCATCGGTTCTTCGAGGGATAGGTCGCACATGAGCGTAAGAGGCGGCGATAGAGATGGAGGAGCTCGGTGGATTGTGAAGCCATCGTCAGCAGAGCAACAGCAGATAATGATGAAGTGGTGGCAGACAAGAAGAGGATAAGGATGGTGATAGTCTACTTATCTTGATGCTTGCTATCTCTCTAATAGAGCTAGCTCTAGAGAGAGAGGTGGAATAGATATCTAGCTGGCGCCGCGGAAAAAAGGCGTGAAGCCCGCCAACTTTTTCGCGAAGCCGGGAGGCCCAATGATATTGTTTGTATGAGGTCGTTCACTGTTCGACACTATCAAACTCGCCCACTTCCAAGAGGGAGAACGCCAGCAGCCAATATATCATCCTTCTCTTCTTTGCGGCTAGGGCGTGCAGTGGTGACAATTTTGACGTGCACCAAGCTGTTTGGTCCCGTATCGCCTCTTTTGACCAAGCCGCCGCCAAGATCCATATTTTGCATTTCACAACTTATAATGCCTCCCTTCACACGATCATCCAGTACGCTTCAGTCCTCAGTTGAGGGGGATATGATCGGCGTTGGTGCTGATTGGAAATCTATGACAGTGGTGCAACTCAAAGCACAGTTGAAGGAACTTGGCCTGCCCGTGTCCGGGGTAAAATCAGTTTTGATAGAGCGGCTGGAGGGCGAAGCTGCAGCTGGAATCGTGGCTTCGACAACAGCAACTACAACAACATCAAAATATTTTGCAGAGAAACCTAGCTCTCCAGCTGCTGTAGCGACCAAAGCAAAGGGAAATGGTGCAGCAAAAACGCCTACGAAACGAGGGTCGCCTACAAAGAGCAAATCACCTGGTAGATCACCAAAACGTATTAGAATAGAGCCAGGATCGCTCAAGCCACCTGCCAATTGGCAAAAGATTTATTCTCTTGTTGAAGAGTTACGCGCAGACCGCTCTGCACCAGTTGACACAGATGGAGGGGAGGCTCTTCCAGAGAAACACTTAGGAGAGGTTGTTTACAGATTTCAAGTTCTCGTCGCATTGATGCTGAGTTCTCAAACTAAAGACGCTGTAGTCGGAGAAACTATGAGGATTCTTCAACAGCATGGCCTAACAGTAGAAAATATACATCAAACTGATCATGACACATTGAACGGCTTAATCAAGAAAGTTGGCTTCCACAATAACAAGACAAAGTTCTTGAAGCAATCTGCTGAGATTATTTTGACTCAATACAATGGAGACATACCTCCAACTGCAGATGAACTCATGAAACTACCTGGTGTAGGTCCCAAGATGGCATATATTGTCGAAAATATCGCATTTGATACTGCCAGTGGCATCGGCGTGGACACCCATATGCATCGCATGTTTAATGACTTGCGATGGGTCACGTCCAAAACGCCCGAGGAAACCCGTGAGCAGCTGGAGGGATGGCTCCCACGTGATAAGTGGGGTTCAATCAATTATATTTGGGTTGGATTCGGACAGGAAGTGCAACAACAAAAAGAAAAGATGCTTAAGAAGTGTTTGGCGAGTAGTTCTCCTCGAGAAGCTTTGGGTTTGGTGAAGAAGCTGCGATTGGACGTGAAGAAAGAGGCCAAGCGCTTTGGCCTCGAGGATGAAATTAAAAGTGTCATGTAATGTTGAGTACATTCAAAGATTCTTTGTTAAACGTAATATTTTAGATTCCTTACTTAACAGGTGTGGTGTAAACGCCAGTGTTGGGCGGTGGTCCGCCAAACACATCATTTGCGTCTACAGGAGGCTCTGGAGTCGGTCGATTATCTGATTCCTCTTCTTCTGCAGATTGTTGTGCAGTCTCGTCAGTTGAAGGCTCTGGTTCCATTTCCATTTCTTCAGCAAAACACATCGCCTTTCCTGACATTGTATCCGTCAGTGCCGTCAGATCGACCATTTCTCCTTCCCCTTGCGATGATGATTCTTCTACCTTGTCATCATTCTCATTGCTGTTACTATTCTGCTCTTCCTTTGCCTCCATGGCCAATGCCTTTTGAGTGGGTCTAACACCCATTCGAATCTTTCTCTCCACACTTGCACCATCTGTATTCCGACATGATTTAGGAAATCCATGTAAATACCCAGTCCCAATCTCAGCCCCCAACAATCCTCTACCACCCCAGCTCAATGTTGGCATTAACGTGACTACACGTACCAGGTCTGTTTCCGAGCTGTACACATAAATTTCTACAATTCTATCTTCATAAACCATCAATACTTCTGCCAGGGCTGAATCCGAATCAAAGCTACTGGAGGTTGTTCCCAATAGATAATCCGACATAGGGACAAGTCCTGCAATTGCCGCTGGACTGTTGTGTTCTACAGATAATACCCGAATGAGTCGTTCATCCGCACCTCCATAATTATCTAGTCGGATGGTCACGCCGAGTAATCCTGCGCCTCCCCATTCCGAAGATGGTGTAATTTTGACTAACCGCTGCGAATCAGATTTGATATTGTGCACAAGCAACTCGAGTTCTTTTCCATTATTTTCCTTCAAAAGAGCCGGGAAGTCAATATCATCGTATTCATCTCCCTCTTGGAGTCCCTCCCCGCTACCCATTAACATTTCGCCATTGACGCCGACAAGAAAGTCTAAGAAAGAGACTAATCCGGCCGTGCTTGCTGGCGAGTTCGGCTGTACGCCGAGTACTCTGTATCCCAACGTCTCTATGCCGTCGAACTTGGCGAATTCTTCGGGATAGTCATCTTCTCCTTCTTGGTAGGTGGAAGCTTCGTTGCCCATGGTTGCTACAAAGTATATATACGGAAATAGCAGCAACAGCAAGCAAGCTACCTAGGAGTAATACACAGCAAGAATATGTAGAGGTGAAACAGAAACAATGTTGTTGAAGATCATATCGTCGCTGAATTTTTGACACACTGTGTCGGGAGTTTGTCATCTTCGAGACTGTAAAGAAAACTCACATCCACATCGCATCGCGTCCATCGTCCACGCAAAAAAAATTGATAGCACCATGTCGCTCGCCTCCGTAGCCTTCTCCAGGCTAGCAACAAAAATAATAACCCCACTATCATGGTCAGCAGCGTCTTCTTCTGTCGCTTCGTCCATAGGCAGCGCTTTCCTTCAGCGTAGTGGCTCAGTTTTTGGAGCACAACATCAATGCTCCATCAGATCAGTATTTTCCGAGGTGATCCGACAGATCCCATCAGATGACCCGAAAAAGCAGGGGATGTTAACATTTGAGGATCCTGATTTGGCAGATGCTCGTATTGGGCGTAATATTAGGGGGGAGTGTAAGTGAAAGAAAATTGTTGTGGTGGATGATTATTTCACGCACACAACATGTGCTCATTTTTTGTACTTATTTCATAATTGTCCATCACACAGCGCCACTTCGAAGGAGGATGAGGTTTGTACGTCATGAAAAGGGATGGATGAGACGCAAACGCCTCAAAATGGAGAGAAGATATTTGAGATTACAAGAGGGGGTTGAGGAATTGAAAGCTTATATCAAGTTTAAGCAGGAGTACAAAAAGTGAACGCTGGTTGCTGTAATATGTATTAGAATTATTGATTAAGCTTAAGATTAAAGGTATCTTTTGATAAGTTGGGCAGGGAATCCAAGAGGACCTGCCTTAGTATGTGACTCAACTGCGACAAGGGATATGAACTTTACAACATATAACTTAATATTTAAGATTTCACCTGAGTCCGAATAGTGGTTTCATGTTATAGCTCCCCTTGCGGAACACCGACCGAAGATGGTGCACCAACTGATGAGACTGGTGACAGAGGTGCCTTCATGTCCTTCGCTGACAATACCCTACCTAACCTATCTTTCAACTGCCTTGTCCTTGTGGGTGTTGATGTATTTTTCGACGGTGGTGTTGCCCCCAAACCCGCTCCTCCCTTCAGTTTGGACTCATCTTCTAACAATTGCTTCTTCTTCAAGAACGCCACTTGCCTTTCACGTTGCAAGGCCATTCGGTCTTGTAATGTAGATGATACTTCAGAGGCAATTTCTGAGGTGCGATCGTCGTCATCATTAGTGTTGCTGTCCTCGTTCTCATTCTCGTTGTCAGAATCATTACTCTCCAAAGACTCAGAGGCACGAGGTCCAATACCCAACGCTGAATTATCAATCGCAGTTTCGAGACGTTTTCCCAGCCTGGAAATAAAACTTACTGACGATCTCGATCTATCCGACGCACTCTTTCCCGATCCAACCGATTGAACAGACGAAGAGGAGCTCATTTCTTTCCGTCTCTCTACGGAAGGATTCGGAGACCTATGATCATTCGCTCGATTGTTGGCAGCCAGTCTGGCACGCTGAGCTACACTTAATCTTGTGCTTCCGCTCTTCTGGCTTTCCACATCTGGGATCATACTTTCGATAGTCTCGAGACGACGCTCTGTTGTCAGAGTATTGGATGGATTCGTTGACTGGTTGTTTACGTAGGCAAGAAGTATTCTTCTTCGTTCTGCAAGGTCATCATCAAGTAGACGTTGAGTTCTATCCTCTGTGATGTCAGAAACACGGCTCGCGTCATCATCATCGTCCATAGCTGGAGCATCAGCTTTTTCGAGCAAACTCTCATTCAAAGAAACAATGTTCGCTTCGGGTTCTATCTCTAGCTTGTTCTGTGCTGACTGAGGGGAGGCACCACGAATCGGTGTTTGGATGTCATGCGCTGGTAAATTGGTAATTTGCACTGGGGACTCTGCCTTGGGGGTTTTGGTTTTTCTTTCCGGTGTCTTGAGCTTTTCTTCGGCACGAGTCGATATTGTTGGTCCATTATTTGCAGTATCACTTGGCTCTTGGGCGGTTTGTGGAGCTGGCTTCGTGTCACTTTCTTCAGCAGGATCGGTCGGTGATTCGGCTTCGGTGGCAGTCTCTGATTGATAGCCCACAGTAGGAGGGTTTCTGTCCTCGCCAGTGGCGTCATCGCCATTACTAGCGTCTTGATCTTTCTCCAAAGTCTTCCTTTCAGATGGAGGCACAGGAAGGGGACTTACATCAAACATGCTGACACTCTTGGATGTGGTCCGTGGAAGAAGAGGACGACGACTCATTGGGGTAGCACTTGCACTGGAAGAAACGTTGCTAGCTTCGCGACGATAACTACCTTTACTCAAACCAGACAAGCTGATTCCATCTTTTGACGAATCATCATTTGCTCCAGGGCCTACCATTTTACCAACAAAACTAGCACCACCAGTCTGACTCATCATCTCCATCATATTCTGCTGCACACCGACTTGCTTTTCCAATCGATCAATGTAACGCGCCAGCATGACATTTTTCTCCTTTTGAGATTGGTATTTGCTCTTGACTTTTCCGTATTCATGTGCAACTGATGTACTTTCTGATTCTGATTCATCGATCTTCTTCCTCATTTCAATGACTTCCTTCTTCAAAATCTTCTTGTGTTGCTGAAGCTCCGAGAGTTTCGTCTTGGTGGCATTCTGATACATTCCAAACTCCATCCGTTGGGCTTCTAGCTGCTTGGACAATTGTTCCATTTCACGACGAGAAGCCTCGAGCTCAGCTTCCAATTCAGAGGTGATTCGATCATGTTCCTTCTGGGCATCAGCGAGTTTCTCATCACGTCCTTGGATATCACCCTTGAGAGCCTCGAGTTGAGTTTGATCCTGCTTCACTGATTGAACCAAGTCCATCTCGTACTTTTGAAGCTGAGTGCGCAAGTCACCAAATGATGCAACTATGGCTGAGGTGTAGTCAACAAGTGACTGGACTGGTGGTAAAACATTGGAAGTAGCCACTGATGTGGGTGACGCCAACGCCGCCTCTAGTTCTCTGAGAAATGCTGCACGATTTGTCTCCAACTTTTCAAAGTGTGAATCCAGCACAGAGTCTAGTAGAGACTTTTCAACATCACTTGTTACCTTCTTTTCATCGGAAGGAACACCACCCAAGGTATCACCAAAAAGATCCCCATCGCGTTTCGATCCCTCTGTTTCCCAACATTTTCGTTCCAGCATTTCTCTGACGGCAGCAACCACCTTTCGCCTTCCTTCCTCGGCAGAACAACGCACGGCATACGCCTCCTTCTCCATACTTTCTGCCTTGGCTTCAGCTTCGTTAATCATTTCTGAAAAGTTCGATAACTGCAATGGAAAGCTTTCACAGACTTGACGGTATGCCTCTGTTTCATCCTTGAGTGACTGATGCCTCTCGGTCAGCAGAGCCTTGGTCCAGCACTCTGCATCATCCACTGTGGCAGATTGAAAGTAAAATGACCGCAGATCCGGATTGGTAATAGAATCCCCTGCCAATTCCAACACGGTAGGGTTCAATTTGGACCTGTTGACAACTGAATAACACTCCAAATCAATAATCCCCACTGGTTGTAAATTGGAGGAGGCAAACTGATACGTCCCATTGCTATACTCTCCCTTATTCATTGGAGTAGCGTCCGGATCCCACTCCACAACTCCCCCCGACATGACTCCATGATCATCATGTGGATCCCCAGCAGCATTGCCACCCCCCATGATATTGGGCAAGCTGGGATACAAACTCATCCTCGCGCCACCATGATGATCCACATCCTCGTATCCGTCCTTGACCGCAGCATTCAACGCCTCCTGATCGACATTTTGAAAGGGCACCACCACCGCGGCAGCATTGAGATTGATCCCCCCGCCACTCCACACTTCATGAGTGCCATCATTATCCTCCGTCTTGACTTCCGGCGATGCCTCAAAGTAGTACAAAAACGTATGCGGGACCACGCAACACCATCGCTTCTGCCACACGTGCTGTTCGTTTCGTTTGACCAACCATCCGCATTTGGAGGAGAGCATGGACATGACCTCGGGAGTGCGCGGAGGTGCCGATTTGATGGTGCAGGTGGTGTTGAGGTTGGAGAGCCAGGAGTGAGATTTGATGCCGGCCGGTGCGCGGGAGAGGAGGGACCGTTTGGTGTCCTCTGAGTATTGGTGGATTTGGGCTGTTAGGCCCTGTTTGGCTGCCATGGTTAAGGGGTGCTTAGGGTTGTATGTATTGTTAATGAAGTACCTCCAATGCCGATGCTATGACACGCTTGATTCCCGGCGTGCAGCTTTCCAAGTCAAACTATTTACTTATATGAATAACTTATGAACCAAGAATTGTTGCATCAAACTGAATAACCGGACTTTTTCTTTCGCTCAGCTACGGTAGATATACTTCTATTAAACACACCCAAGCGACATGGCCGAGATAATAGCGATGGAGGTAAGTTTTTGAAGTAGTGGTTCTTGTTTGTGACGGCAGGGAAGTGGTCTTGTTAAAAATAATGATCTGAGACGATGATATTCGCACTCATAAGAAACGGTATTGTTTAAATAGCGCACAGTTGATGTCAGCATTACATTTCGGCTAAGGCACACTCATCGCAACACTCAACTACGCCGAACGCCGAACGCCGACCATGAAGATAGACAAGCAACCATGAAGTCTGCTGCTTCTTCTTGCAATAATAATCAGCATGCGTCATCTACTCCTTCTTCTCGTTCTTCTAGTAGCTCCTCCGTCTGCGGCAGCGTCAACCTCCCACGCGATTTCAAAATACAAGGCACCCAACGCAAACACTCCGCTAGACCAAGTGGCAAAATGGCAGGCAGAAGATGAATCGCTACACTCTTACATTACACAATCTGTACCTGCTGTATTGGAACATACCGGCTCTGAAGCATTTGATGCGCATTTACGAGGAGTACAGGCAATTTTAAGATATTGGGGTGCACCCCGTCATCTCTATAATGCTGGATTGTTTCATTCGATTTATGGAACGGAAGGATTTCAAGGCTTTTCATTGCCATTGACTGATCGAGATGCGATACGGAAATTAATAGGAGATGAGGCTGAAAAATTGTGTTGGATATTTTGTATGGTGGATAGGAGTACGGTGGATGAAACTGTATTCAATTGGAAGCCACGAGACGACAACAACAAATCAGAGGAAGCAACATATACTTTTATCTCTCGTCCGGAGCTCGGGAGATTTGAAATACATGTGAATAAAAATGAATGGGTTGACTTTATAGAATTAACGCTATCTGATTGGTTGGAACAAGTTCAGGGTGCGGCTGAGACTGCATCAGAGAGATTCTATTGGAAAGCAGGAGAAGCCTATGCTTATAGGCGAACTGCGTATGCAAAAATGGTAGAAATATTGAGTCATGAACGGCCCGATCGGTTGTCAAGCGTCGTCAAGGAAACTGTTGCACATGTATATGGTACGGAACAAAGCTCGACACGGCAGCTTGTGCAGCTTCGTACTCCACCAATGAGTGATAGTGCAAAAGAGGCGTTGGCAGCATTGCGTAGTGCTGGTGAAGACATTCCAGTAGATTTTGCACCACAACATGTGAGGGATGAGTTGTAGTGTTTTGATACAGTGTAGATATTAAAAGTATCTGATGTAACGTCTTCACTTTGCAATCACGATAAGTGTGCTTTCCCCCGTATCATCATCAGTTCTTGTAATGAAAATCTTGTCGCCCTGAGCGAAACACTGAAGACTGTCCCCAAGAAATGGTTGACCAAAGTAATTAATGACAATGTTATCGCTGTCTTTGTTCATTAGATACAATGCATGATGCGCAGTTTCTGCTAAAAAGGCATGATCGACATGATTTGCAAAATTGATGTGTTGAGGCCCAACTTTCACTGATAGTACTGAATTCTTTGAATCTGGTAGCTTTGCTTCAAATCGTTCCAATTGTGGAAATATATCTTCACTGTGATGAAACACTAAAAATTTCTTTCGCTCTTGTTCTGTAAATGCTGCTGATGCACTTGCTGGGGTTGAAACGCGACAGAAGACTCTTTGTGTTGTCGCCAGTGTTTCGTCTTTCAGCATCAATGAATTACCCAAGTGAATAGATGAAGTTCCAATTTTCGTTACACATAAAGAAGACTGTGCATCTTCTACTGATTTTTCATGTAGCATATCCACTGGGAAACATCTTACTGCCTGACTAACGCAAAACCAATCAGTATCATCCTCAAATGCCAGCATAGCACTTGCGTGCAAGTGATGATCGGCAATGCGTAACGCTGACGACGGAAGTAACAGTTTTTGTCCGCATCTTTTGTGCCAGATGTCAGACGATATTCGAATTGTTGTCTTGAGTGCTTTATTCATCACAATACTACAAAGAGGCATCATACAAAAATAAATAATAACAAGCAGGCTCAAGCAGGCTTCAAGCATTAGCATAGATGGGCAACAATAGCAGATAGCATAGCAAGCAGAGGGTAGCAGGCGTGCCAAAATCAAGCCAAAACACCCGCGGGTCGATAATAACTCAATCATCGCAGCGCAACAATCATCGGCAAAAATCTATCACGATGAAGCAACGCAACAACCATGACGAAAATCACTGCATCCAACCTACCACCACTCTCCAATATCTCTCCTCTGTGTGTCAAATACTACAAACCTCTTGCTAAGAAGAAAAAGAAGGCAATCGATTTGGACGAAATAGGAACTCCGCGTTATAATCTCTTGCTCGATTTGATGAAATGTCAATCGAAGCATCCAAATAAGCATGCTTTCGGCGATAACGAAGAGAAAATAATTGATTCAAAGCCATGTGTGAAAGTAGAGAAGGCGTATAATTCTTGCCATGCAGGTATTATGGGAGTTGGTAATTACAAGGGGCGCAAGAATTGTGGACAGGAGATTGAGAGTTTATTCTTATGTGTCAATCCACACTTCGCTGCCACAAGAATAAATAGATGATAGATTAGATCTGGCTGGGGTACGATATGATAGATATCGTAAATAATGCATGCACTGTTAATTGATTTGATTTTGAATACGCGGTGGCGCAAAAAAGTGCTGCAAAAGATCAATAATCCAATCTTTCGACGGAAAAAGACTCCTTTCCTTGGCTTGTGCCGTTGAAGTCAATCAATAGCAGGATTAATTCGATGAAATCTTCTCAGGAATTCGGAGATAATGATTTCTTGGCAAGTCCAGAGATGGATATTGCTAAAAAGAAGAAAGATCATCCATCAATAAACGATTATTACAGAGCACTAGCCGTGGGCGATAAGCCAATCAAATATCAACACGGTCTCAGCAATTACTCCAACGTTCAGTTTGGAGATGATAGAGTTATCTTCAATAAATCAATGTCGCAAGTGATGTATCAGCTCAATGAAGAGCAGGCCAACCAAATGACGATACATGACAACTCGCAAAACAAAACAAAGAAGCAACGGATGCAAGACTATGAGGAAGCAAATGGTGTGGTTGGGCCAGAGAAGATTCAAGAGATGGAACAAATGATGCGTGACAAATTGCAACAGCGTACAAAGGCAGGGCCTTTCCAGCTTCGCAAGACCTTCAAGTATTTTGACCGTGATGGATCGGGAGGGATCGACTTTTCCGAGTTTCAAAGAGCAATGGAGCTGATGGGATTTCAGTTTACCGACATGCAGCAGCTTGCCCTCTTTGCAAGATACGACGAATCATATTCAGGTGAGGTAGATTATTCCGAGTTTGTCCACAAGGTTATGGAATCCGATTTCAAGGGCGTGTCCAATGCAAGTAAAAAGGCGTTGAATACACTCGTCTCGTCGACCTTCTTGAATGAGGATAGTGGAGCATCCGCGTTAGAAGGAGATGATGACAGTGATTTAGATGAGAACGAGTTGGATGTATTTCGAAGAGCAGAAGTCGGAAAGCTGTTCAATATGGTTGATAGAGATGGCAGCGGTCTGATTGACGAATGCGAGTTTAGTCAACTGCTTGAAAATTTGGGTAGGCAATTACCAAAAGAGGACATTCATGAAGGTTTTGCGAGGCTTGACACTGATTCTAGCGGTTACATTGACTTTGAAGAGTTCTATGCCTGGGCCTACCCTGTTAAAAGTTGAAAAATGTATTGGGTTTGTCGTTATTTTGTTCTTCGCCTGGGGATTGGATCCTTGTTCTGTTATACATGATAAATATTACTCTAGCTTTAATTCTCGATTTCCCTCCTGAATTCAACTCGATCGAGTAGGTCTTTTTGTCTACAGATGCAGCAGTCCACTCTATCTTGGTCCGCTTCATCTTCTCTCTCGCCTCAACTCTTTCTTTTTTTGTTGAGTGTTGATTACGTCACGTTGGACGCCCGACGCCCCCTCTAATAATCCAACCCCCCCCCCTTCTATTTACTGTACTTTCTCTTCATCTGCAATGTACTCTATGCATGTAATAATTTGTGCATGGACTACCAATACACAATAATATTTACTGCTTGT